>JAASAO010004168.1:0-13739 GCA_017311375.1 Mytilus coruscus
CGAAAATAAAACTGCCAAGCAAATTTTATGTTAACAATACCTCAAAACTTTGTCATTGGTATTAGAATTCGATAGTAAATAGATATATTAATTATTCTGATGAAAACACACATTATTGTTGATGCAACAAAATGATGTATTCAACTATGAATTGCAATGGCTACTTTAATGTATCAAATGTTTCAACAAATTATAAAACAAAATTAATCAGTTTATAAGAACAAAACACAGTAAAAAGAGAAATTCGTCTTACCTAACACAGCATATTGAACAAGTTAAAAGTATTGAAAACTGAAAAATTCCGAAAGGATAGATTTATTTTGTCTTAACATTTTTGACAAATACATTGCATATGTTTACATATTTGTTTCATAAATTGCAAGTCGTATCTATTTTAAACGAAGAACGAACGATATAGAAACTCTTAGATATGGTAGGTATTTTAATTTGTATTTCGAATTCACTACGGTTTAATTTTTATAAAACTGATAAACGTAATAATAAAAAATATACTTAGTGTTAGTGTTTCTTAATTGATATTCGCTAAACTATTTATAGCAAAAATTGCTGTTTGATACCTAATAACCGAACATATTATTAGTATCAATGAAACCACTTTATCATTTAGCACAGACGACATACACCTTTTAAAGTAAATCATTAAAGATTGTAACGCCTGTAAAAACTTGACGATTCTTTTTGGATAATTGATGACTGAACATTTCTTTTATAACATGTATAAGGAGTACACTTTTAAGTTAGGAAATCATATTTTATATGGATTAACACTGATATCATGTTACCATGTATCGAAAACAAATGCAGTTAACAATTCAAATCACGGAAAAACTCACTCGCATGTAATGACCGACTATTTCTAACGATGGATATTTTGTAGGCTGATTATTTTTCCAAGCAATAGTGGCGTTGAGGGAATCGCAGTTGTGCACTCAGTGTACGAACTAACTTAGAGAGAAATACATAATAAAATAAAAATAAGATAGATTGCTTAAAAATGTCATTCGATAAGCTATGAAATTGACTTCAGCCTATCCGTTGCCGAATTTTTTATGTATATTGAATTTGAACTTTGAGCTTGGAGTAACTTTTCCTTTACACTGTAGTGATACACAGATAAAACAATATAACAACTTACAGTATAAGCATATTTATTACACAGATATAATTCTCTGATGCACAACTGGGAAGAGTTTGCATACATTATTCGACATTTCTTTTTAAGTTGACCGGAATACAGCAAAGCAAATGACTTATAGTTCTAGTCATATTTAACAAGACAATCCATCTACTCCAGTTTCTCTTCTGTTACACAACTGATTTGACTGTCATATGTTCTTTTGACGAGTTGAGTATTAATCGATATCACTGATATTTCGGAAGAACCCCGACTTTTTCTGATGCTCCTGATGTACGATTTTCTGCAATGTAAACATTTACAAATCGTTATCAGGATGCATAAATAAAAGTTGACAGAAAATTCAAATTTGACATAACATTGACAAACACTAGAATTGTTACAAGAAAGATTTAATAACAGATTTGTTGCCGATTGCGAAAGAAAATGCAAAAAACGAATACTACAATTTACGTGTTTCAAAATGTTAATGATTTGAAGTATTTTGTATTTAATCATTACTGAATGAAATATTTGTTTGGTTTTCTTTAAATTTGATGTTGTTGTACCATACCTGTGCAAACCTGTTTAGACTCCTCCCGGATAGTCGTGTAATCCCTTAATTTTGGCTCGCCAACTGCAATAAATGTAACGTTGAATGTCTGAGATTATATGATATTTTTATGAATGTCTTCACGGCATAACAATTACAGTTCACATACAAGATCAAACGACAAAATTGACTCATATCACTCATTTGTAAAGAAAAAGACAATCGTGGACAGACATTCATTCTCAAAGTCTACTAGCAATATGTTTTTTAAAGAATAAGTTACTGTAGATCTGGCCTAACTAAGTTTTGTTTACTTCAATTGCATAGTGTAACTCCTGTTGAAAGTCTGGGCCGAAAAAATCAGACTCAACCATAAACTTCCTATGGATAAGGTTACATGAAACTTATCGGTGTATATCTAATTGTTATGAGCAATACGGCATTCGCCTCATGTTTGACAGGATCTGCTTTCTTTGGTAGAGCACGTGCGACCAGGCCCGGTTTTTCACTGAGTTTGAGTTGCACTAGTTGCCTAGTAATGAAGTGT
This sequence comes from Mytilus coruscus, assembly GCA_017311375.1. Lineage (NCBI taxonomy): Eukaryota > Metazoa > Mollusca > Bivalvia > Mytilida > Mytilidae > Mytilus > Mytilus coruscus. The sequence goes on from JAASAO010004168.1 coordinate 2,236, forward strand.
TCTTACAAACCGTTGTTTTTATATTCATCAGTTTAATTCTCTGATGGTTTTTTTTTCTTTTCTTTTTGTTCCAGTTTTATAATTAATACTTTTCAAGCGTTTTGGAGGAATTTCCTATTGTGAGTTTCTCTTTTATATAGATTTCTTTTATTTTAAATCGAGAAGTTTTGACTGTTACGGGAATTGAGATACATGTATATATGTGTGTCTGTGATGATTACAAAGAAAAAAAATGACATCATAATTTGATTGCGGAATAAGGTTATATAATAAATATACAACAATTTCAGAGTTGATATTATTTAAGTGAGTAATTACCTATTTGTTAACCTTTGAATACAAAATCTTTGTAGAATACAATGCCAGTTGAACATCGTTATTCTCTTCTTTTACTAATTTGTAAGTTAAATTTTGATTTTAACTTCAATATGATATTATAACAAATCCTGTACCCATGCTTTGCTTGCATGGGTCAGACTGTGTCCATTTTACTTAATGTTTCAATGACCGTACAGGATCCTCTGGTTTGTTGCAATGATACACGCCTTTATAGACTTAAAGGCTGAAATTGCATTGGTTTTTGTAATGATTACCGGAACAGATATTAGAAGGAATTGTTGTCAGATTAAAGTTAACACAGTGTAGAAACCAACTCTGTAATCTGGTTTCGCCTGTAACAAGAATCTGACTTTGTTTCAAACACACGTATTTATCGAGGAATATATATACATGATATATATATATAAATAAATAAAACATTAAGCAAAAGTTGTATAAACCTGCCATTTTTCTGAAAAACTTTTCATTCAATATATAAAGTATTAGGTAAACTTTGTGGATGACTAAAACTTAATATTTATATATAAAAAAAAAAAAATAACCCAAGATACCAGGCTTCTTACTTTGAACTCATCTGGTTTACTCGAATCAAAAGTTAAAAGACCAAAAGAGCAAGGTCGAAAAGTTATGAGGATATAAAATTTCGAAAAGTTTTGACAAATACAGCTAAATCAATCTATTCTTGATGTAGAAAATCCTGAGTATTTCAACCAATTCAATGCTTCGTTAAAAAGGCATACGCGGTCAAATTCGTGATCATCGATTGAATTTAAATTTTCATATTTGACCCAACTAAAACATAATTCCATTAAAAACAATTAATAATGCATACTCATTATAATGTGTCAGCTTTTCGTGCGTACTTTAGACTAGACGCCATCTATTCAACCATCGATATTACCTGCGGAGACCCCAATAAGTCATTCGATCCGACGCAAACATAAAATGATTAAAACCAATTGTTCAGAGAACAATTGAAAGATTTCCACATCAATTTTCTAAATAGTTGATAAGCTACTTCCGGTTTAATTAAAGTTACTTTTGGCGTCCAATCATAGGTTTCTTCATAATGATTCATTAAATATATGGTTTCTATATACTTTTGCCTGAAATCAGGAGATAATTGTTGACTTCCGGTTAATAAAATATTTCTTCCGGTCTCAAAAGATAGCTGTATTTACAATGATTCCTCAAATATATGTTTTTTATTTACTTATGCCTCTGAAAAGGGAGATAATTGGCTACTACCGTTTTAGAAAATGTCAATTCCGGTCTCAAATAAATGCTTTATTCACACTGATCCCAAAATATATAGTTAATATATCCTTATGCCTGTAATTAGGAAATAATTTGCTACTTCCTGTTTATAGAATGTCATTTCAGGTCTCAAATGATAGGTTTTCGTATGCATATTTAAAAATATATGGTTTCTAGGTACTTTTATATAAAATAAGTGCAAACATGACTACTTCCGGTTCACCCAAGGTCACTTCCGGTTGATATTTTTCAAGGTCACATGTCACTAAACATTTTGTAAAAATCTTTATGGCTTTAACATGTACTAATCTGAAGTAATAACCAATTCACCTTAAAATAAAACATTTCAGGGGCAATAACTCCTATAAGATGTCACTGGATTGTTTCAGACCCATGTATCATATCTTCATCACAATATAGCAAACATTTTGCACTAGTTCTTTTATATATAACGTTTAAAATATCAGAGAAAATGCAAAAACAAGCAAAAGACAAAATTGAGGACATGACCTTGACCTTTGACCTTGACCTCATTTTCTAAGTTAGGACCCAAGGACCTCAAATAAAAAGACCTGGTTTATACGGCTTACGGTTTATGAGTTACAAAAACATAACGACAAATTTATTTGGTAAAGGTAGATAACTCCTATAAGATTTCAACGGATCGCTTCGATCCAAATCAATAAAAATAACTGAGGTTGTAACGAACAAATATGAAAAAGAATTTTGTCGTTATCTTTTTGGTTACGGAGGAGATACAATAACAAAAAAAAAAAAAAAAAAAAACGTGTTTTGGGAGATAACTCTTACAATAAAAAAGTATTTGGCTTAACAAGATGAGTTTTAAAAGCGCAATAACTGTTTGATATGATATCTGAAATATGTAAGCGACATCTTGCGAAACATTTTTATACCGCAAGAAAAGGGTTTGGCAGAAGAAGAAAAAGACAATATAATAATTAGAACAAAACCAATAGGTATTTCCACAGAAAAGTTGAAATACCTAAATAAATGGAGAAGACATTTGAAATGTGTAAATATGATTTTCCAGGTCTGTTTTATTTGATATCATAGATTTGAAAATATAAATCATCATTTTACCTGTATATGAATGATTTCTTGAGAGCAGAATCAAAAAAGAAAATGTTTTTCTAATGGTGGTGAACTTGCGAAATATTGACACTATTTTTTTTTTTTATTTTTAATAACTGAACATACTTCGGGCATGCGTAATCCATCTTCAGCTAAAGGTCAAGTTAGGATTAAATGTATAAGGCATTCAAATAAGGTTGAATTATTGATTTCTTGCAATTTAAGCTAATAATACATTTGCGATGTGTTTGTTCTGATTTTGACCAAATTGAACCACACTTATTGCTAATAGCGATTTTTTTCAATAATTCGCTTTCATTAATGTTTGAAACACAAACAACAATCGTGTTTTTAATTACATTGAGCTAATGTCCCTTTAACATTTATACAAATGATTATTCAAGTGCTTAAACTATTTGAATGAAAAATAATGAGTATTCGTTTGTTATTAAGCGTTAAATTATTCCTATTTATACTATATATAGTTAATTTATTTTCGATATGGCAGTCTATTCCAATCTGATGCTTTATCATTGTACATTCACAGATAATTGTGATGCTTCCACCATACTCTAATGTTTTTTTTTAATTTTCTCAAATCTAGAGTATGAGATATAATTTAATAATAGTTAAAAACACACAAAAGTTATTGTGAAACATGACAAACCGATGAAATATGGGCTTACGGATTATTATCAAATTAATGCTGATAAATCTAATAATATATAAGTTTTTTAATTAGTTGTTTAAGTCTAAATATATACGAATGCATCCAAACAACTATATTTGATTAAAATGAGTTTTAGAACACAATTCATTGTACAGTAGCACTTTACTATTTCAAAGAATTAACAACTTAGTCGATTACATGCTTTGAACACCATGATATCTTTAGAAAAACTATACAGGATCAGATATTTTAACGGGACTGTTCCATTTCTACTTTTCTTGTTGTTTGGTAGAAACTTGACAGAATGTTAAGTGATCAAAGCACTATTAACATACAACCCATGACTGAAGAGTCATAGAAGATATTATCTTACGGATATGAATTCGGAAATGTTTTGATAATGCTCACCGATTTGTCTATAGATGTAAAAAGTAGAATAACAAAATATCAAACTCAAGGAAAATTCAAATTGGAAAGTCCCTTATGAAATAGCAAAATCATAAGCTCAAACACATCAAAAGAATGAAAAACAACTGTCATTTTCCTGACTTGGTACAGGCATTTCCGTATGTAGAAAACGGTGGATTGAACCTAGTTTTGTAGCTATCTAGACCTCTTGCTTGTATGATAGTCGCATAAAATCTGCTATATCGCCAACAATGTGTGGTCAAAACAAACAGACATACTAGGTAAAAATGTCAACAATAAGGGTACAGCAGTCAACATTGTGTTATAAACTTAATCTGTATAGTAAAAAAAAAAAGAAAAACAAAATGGCATATAGATAAAGCACATAAGCATACATGAAAGACAGGAATACAAAAAAAAAAGACCACAAAACCGTACTTTTGTATAAATCATACTGTTTTCTAAACACTTAAGGATCGAACATTATTGGATTAGTGATATTTAGATATTGCATTTTCATGTGTAATAACAATCCTATATTTCAAATTAGATGAACAAAAACAAATCTTATTATAATATCCTTCGTAAAAAATTTCTATATTCACATTAAAAGATACTTCAATAAAAATAAACATCGACTAGATAAAAAACTGACGTAAACCATATTTGAAGTTTTTGGTCATTACCACACATGACGTAGGATGTAAGACTTGCAATTGAATATACTGGATCGACAGGAAAGGAAATTTGTATAGGATTAAAAAATAGAAGTAAGTCAAAATATCTTAACAAAAGTTTGAACCGTTTTATCAGAAAGATTCTATGTTAAGAGTCTCTTGCCACTTTCATTGATTTATAACTAATATTTTTTCAAATATTAGGAATTTGAAAACCAGGTTCAATCAACCATTTTCTACATAAGAAAATGCCTGTACCAAGTCAGGAATTTGACAGTTGTTATCCATTCGTTTGATGTGTTTGAACTTTTGATTTTGCCATTTGATTGGGGACTTTCCTTTTGAATTTTCCTCGGAGTTCAGTATTTTGTGATTTTACTTTTTCGTATCAAAATCAATATTCTTTGTAAATTAGTATAGAGGATGAATAAAATAAATAAAATTTATATTTACTAAAATGGCTGCTGCTATAAATAGCAGTGACAATATGTATACAATTGCAACCGTATGAGGAAGTTGTACATTTCTTTTCAATATGATAATCTAAATAAAACCTAAGTAAAAGTTAAACCACTGTAATGAACACCAGAAAAAAAATTAAAAAAAAAATTGATGGAATATCATGAATATAGACCCTGAGTTCTGTAAAAAAAAAACACCGTAATAATAGTAAAATTAAAGGTTTTATTGTACTGCCTAAACAACACAAAGGACTTTTCATGTGTCTTACCGTTTTACACAGAAGCATTGAGGACAAGTCTGCTGCCGTCAGGTAAACTTTGTATTAGCTAGATAATGATCAGATTGATACATTATTTGCTAGATAATGATCAGACTGATACATAATTTAAGCAATCAGAAAAGCACATTACATGGTATTCTAAATCAGTCAAACAATCTACTTTGTAAGTTACATTAGTTGTCCTTCCTCCATCACTTGGTACTGACTATACTATAACAATGTGAATATACCTCTTCAATAACAAAATTCCTCCAGAGTTTGCGTTCAGGCAAATAATACTATTTGTACATGTTTAAATGAGATATATCATACAATTTACAAATATTTGACGTAAAATTGGCAAAACAAAATAATAATTGTACATTCTGTAGTTCTTTGTGTAAGAATTAATACTCATTCTAAACTATGAGTATTTAGATTAATCGTATTTCAAAATTACTTATTTTGATAACTAAACAAATCTTTTAATCAAATCTTATTGTCAATTTCGTGTACAATATATCAACTAGTTTCAGAGTAAAAGACAGAACAAAGGGAACAAGGTCAACTCATTCCAAACTGTTGTTAGCATGTCATTAATCAAAGGATACAGATGGGTGCAGTCCTAACCTGGACAAAAGTTAACCTCAGGCAGACTTTTGACTGCTTTCAAAGTTAACTTAAGAAATTTTAAGCAGACAAGAAAGTTAACTTCGAAGGTGGTGGACCAGACCTAGGTTTGCTTTTTAGGGCTGCTGCAGACCTATTGACAAGTCTGTCCTATACCAGACCTGAGGACAGGTCTGTCCCAGACCAGACCTGTGGACAGGTCTGGAGACAGGTCTGCTCCAGACCAGACCTGTGAATTGGTTTGCTACTGACTAGATCTCAGGACAGGTCTGCTTATGACAGACTTTTCATATTATACCTGAGCAACGTAAATAATAATCGTATTGTTCTTTTTCCCAGTATAGCAAATATATTATACTCGTTTGTATACATATTATTCACACACAAAAAATCTTTTTTTTCATTTTATATTCTGATACACGTTAAATAATGGCTATACAATTTCTTACTTGTTGATCGACATATATACATGCAGCTATCATAAAAGAAAAGAAAGTTTGTTTTTTTTTTTTCAATTGGAAGGCGGATAGAGAGGCTATCCAACGCATTGGAAAATTATTTGTATATGATTGGATATCAACTTCATTGTTAACGTTGCCTCGTTCCCCATTTACTTCTGTCTCTTTCTAAATATAATTATATGCAATACATGGATTTTTCATCGTAATTCACCTTGTTTGCCTTGGATTTACGATTCTGTACTTGAAACGAATATTATATAGTGTCCTGATATATAAGGTGTTGTATAGTTATGAATCACCTCATTAATTTCGGCAGATTCATCTTTACCAATACAAATATATACTTGTCCTGAACATGAATGAAATATTTGCCCCTGGACGTTTAGCTACCAACAAAATCAACCAAACGGCATTATATACTAACTGTCAGTCAGTATACTATTCCCAGCTGATACCTTTTCATACTTTTCATTATAAAGTACAAATAAAATCAATGATGTCAGTGTTGGATGATGCGGTCAATGGTTTTGTTATACGAGACAGACTGAGATATTAAAAGTATTGATTTAAAAAAAAAAAAAAAAAAAGAGGACATATTTGCACTTTAAATTGATGCGGACAAAATTGTGTAGTCATTGTGTTCCAATTTTGCCGCCATTTGTATTAAACAATCCATCCTGATATAAAATAAAATACTGCTTTATTAAATATGTAAATTTACTAAATAAAGTGCAAATATAGTCAGTTTTGGTTGATGCATTCAAATAATTTTGTATTACGAGCTAACCTGAGACATCAACACTACTTATTTTTGTGGCGAGTCAATATTTTGATTAAATAGAGGACATACTGGCACTCGAAATTGATGCGGACAACATTTTGTAGTTGTTGTGTTCCAATATTGCTGTTATTTGTATTACACAATCCATGCTGACACAAAACAAAAATTCCTGATTTATTATGCGGCCATATTAATTTACATAAAATGTGCAAACATGTTCAGTTTCAGTTGATACAGTCAAATAATTTTGTTCTACAAGCCAGCTTGAGGTATCAAAACTACTGAATATTTGTTACGAGTCAATATTTTGGATAAAAAGAGGACATGCTGGCATTCTAAATTGATGGGGACAAAATTTTGTAGTCATTCTTTTCAATATTGATGTCATTTGTATTATAAAATCCATTCTGACATACACAAAGGTTACTAATTTATTATATGGTCATATAAATTTACATAATGAAGTGCAAATATGGTCCGTTTTGGTTGATGCTGTCAAAAATCTTGTAATATGAGCCAGCCTGAGGTATTAAAGCTACTGAATTTTTGTTACGAGTCAATACTTTGAATAAAAGAGGACATGCTGGCACTTTAAATTGATGCGAACAAAATTTGGTAGTCATTATGTTCCAATTTTGCTGTCATTTGTATTATAGAGTCCATCCTGATATAAAACAAATTACTGCTTTATTATGCAGCCATATAAATTACCTAACTTAAGTGCAAATATAGTCAGTTTTGTTGGATGTGGTCAAATAATTTTGTTATACGAGCCAGCCTGAGATATCAAAACTACTAACTTTTGTTACGAGTCAATATTTTGAATGAAAAAGAGACATGCTTGCACTCTAAATTGATGAGGACAACATTTTGTAGTCATGGTGTTCCAATATTGCTGTTACTTGTTTTATAAAATCCAACTTGGCATACAAAAAGTAACTGATTTATTATGCACCCATATAAATTTACATAATAAAGTGCAGATATGGTCAGTTTTGGTTGATGCGGTCAAAAATTTTGTTATATAGGCCAGCTTGAGGTATCAAAACTACTGAAATTTTGTTACGAGTCAATATTTTGAGTAAAAGAGGACATGCTGGCACTCTAAATTGATATAAACAAAATTTGTAGTCATTGTGTTCCAATATAGCTGTCATTTGTATTATAGAATCCATTCTGACATAAAAAAGTTACTGATTTATTATGCACCCATATAAATTTACATAATAAAGATAGGTGTCAGACCATCAATTCACTCCCTCCAATTTAGAACGTATGTAAAAGTAGCGCTAACCTGACACAAAATAGTGCTTTTGATGTCATTGTTTACTTAAACTAACCAACAAATTTGCAGAAATGAAACTTTTGGTGAAAGAAATATATTCAGACCATTTTGAGCCAAAATTTTCTTGTCTATGAGTTTGCATTAACAATTGAGGATTGATGCGCTCCATAGTATACTTATTTAAGATTTCCAGAAAAAAGGGTTATTTTACTTATCTATTGAAAGGCAGTTCTTTCTTATAAGACTTTAAACATGGGTTGAAAATTGGCATGTAGAAAGAGATACATGTACAATTCAGGATATTCCTGGTTTTATGAAATTAAACTTAAGGTAAATATTAAGAAAGCTGTGAAAAGTGCAAAATTTGGTTGAATAGATAGGGATTTTGAATTGGTGGTCTGACACCTACATGGACCAGCATGAGGTATAAAACTACTGAATTTTTGTTGCGAGTCAATATTTTGAATAAAAGAGGACATATTGGTTGATGCGGTCAAATAGTTTTGTAATACGAGCCAATCTGAGACATCAAAACGAAGACATTTAAAAATATTTTATGAATCGATGTAGAGCGGTCCTGGTTACAAGTTAACTTAGTGTTGAGCAGACCAGCCAAAAGTTAACTTGAGATCAGGTCTGGTTCGATCGGAGTTGTCAAAATTAAAGTTAACTTATTGCAGGACTGGTTTCGAAGTTAACTTATAATAGTAGCGGACCTGTATCGAAAAGTAAAATCACAAAATACTGAACTCCGAGGAAAATTCAAAAGGAAAGTCCCTAATCAAATGGCAAAATCAAAAGCTCAAACACATCGAACGAATTGATTACAACTGTCATATTCCTGACTTGATACAGGCATTTTCTTATGTAGAAAATGGTGGATTGAACCTGGTTTTAAAGCTAGCTAAACCTCTCACTTGTATGACAGTCGCATCAAATTCCACAATCCATGCTTGACCGCATCAACCAGTATGTCCTCTTTTATTCAAAATATTGACTCGCAACAAAAATCCAGTAGTTTTATACCTCAGGCTGGTCCATGTAGGTGTCAGATCACCAATTCAAAATCCCTATCTATTCAACCAAAAGTTAACTTTTCGGCAGTCATAAAACAGTCCTAGAACAAAGTCCGTTTTCAAGTTAACTTGATTGTGGTACTAGGACTGATCAGAGTAGTTCTAAATCTTGTCGCAAGTTAACTTTGACCAGTCAAATTGTCTGGTTAGCAGGTTAACTTGCTGTACAGGTTAGGCCTGCATACATCTGTAGTTAGATTTAATTGAAGCAACACGAGTCAAATATTTGACAACGTAACAATACTTGTTTTATAAATTATGTGATTCTGTCAATCAATGACATTCCTTTGCAACTGTTTTTTTCTAAAGCAATACGTTTTACTAATTTGAGGTTAATAAAATTCGTTTACAAGCAGACAAAAAAAAAACAATGCTCATTAGGCTCAATAATGATATGAACACTATAATTTGAAACCCACATTCATATTAATATTTTTATGATAAAAGATGTATTGATTTAAATAAACATTTTAAACTGCAAGTTTGAATTTGATCACTTTTCATTCTGATAATGAAGTGGCCCATGACCGACTGATTTTGTATTGATAAATAACAACCAAACTGTATCTAAGACTTTCATAGAAATGTTATCATTTTGATCATCAAAAGGTTAAAGTTTTGCCAATTAAACCAGAAAATACAAGACAATAAAGCGATTTATATTGCAACACAAAAGCTTTGATAAGGTATCAATTTGATGACAGAGAAATAGACCCAATTCAATTTCGTTCCAAATCAAAAACTACAAAATTCTTCTGAAAGTGTAACTGCATCTGGAAAATTTGAAACAATGACACTATTCCTGTTTTATCAAAACAAAACAAATGCTCTTGTTAGAACAAAAGAAAAGATAAAATATATATTTATTACTTCTATGTACATGATGTAAATGAGATGTAATCGTCTCACATTGTTTGGTGCTAACGCCGATCACATTTGAGAAACTTACATCTAATTATAATGTTTCTTTCGCCAATGGATCAGACATACAGACTTTATTTAAATAATTGTAAGTCTATTTGTAAAAGTTTGCACATAAAATAGATCATATACACACAATGCAGAAACATTTCTATCCACAAATGTTTGACAAAATATCATCTGACATGATATACTCACATTTGATTCGAATATGAATGAGCGCTACGAATATTATTTTTAGGGATTTCTTGTGACAAATGACAATACATTGCATTGTCCTAATTTGATGATGCTGTTGTTTGACTTGAGAACCTGTCGTTTGATTGTCAACTTGTGTATTATATAATAAGAAGTTGTCGTATATAAGTTTACATGTGCTTAACTTATATTGTGTGCAATCATATCATTTACCAAAACCTTATATTGATTGAAACCTTCCAGGTACATCTAAAAATACATTTTAAGGCAACCTTTACAAGAAGTTAATATATAAGGCCTTGAAATAAGCCTCTATTTGTTAAAAGTCTGGAACTTATTTTACAACTATATATTACATGTTGGTACAGTAAATTGTGTATGTCTTTCATAACGCAAGATATCATTGTGGTTAAATGTGTCTTATTGGCGATCTACCCAACTATAATTCTTTAAACGATAATGTACGAATGAATAATGCTGTCAAAGTGTTAGTGCTTGTTTTGATAAGGCTGGTCTAGACTGAATATTTTGCTTCTAACGCATGAGATAAAATTTTAGGGTTATGGATGAAAACACATTTCAGTTTGTTAACCGACTCACCTCTTATCCTTAATTTCTCCGACATTGTGTTTAGTTGTTTCCTACCGGATTTAGTTATTGTATCTATAATTAAACATAAAAGTTTATTGATTTATTCTATTCCATATCCAATTGATAATTGGAGGAAAACCAGACGTTTTATAAACATCTCAATAAATATATTCATCTCCCTTATATTGAGTTAAAAAATCAGTCAATACTGAGGGATAAACAAAAGTACTACCATTCTAGTAAATAAACGGACACAGATATTTATGTCGGTTGTGCATAAAGCCTTCAAAACCGTTAAAGCATTTGTCAACTTTTATCCAATGCAAAACAGTTGTTGATTTACTTGTATTTACCTGATAATAGTTTTAGTTAATACAAATTTAGGATGCAAATATTA
>JAASAO010002517.1:0-14244 GCA_017311375.1 Mytilus coruscus
TGTATGCACCTATTTATTTTAGGGTTCGTGTTGCCAAATTTTAAGTTTTCGGTGTAGTGTTTTGTTTCCTTTTGGCCATGGTGTTTATTCGACTAATCATCATTGATGGCCCCTTGGTATCTTTACCTTTTATTGCAAGACATATTTTGATTTTTCTTTATAATCATTATTAATAATTATTTCAGTGATCACTTATATTGCATGATATCACCAAACGTGATTCAATGTTATGCTCTCAAACAGTAATTTTTATATTTTTGTGTTTTAACGTGTTCATGATGAAAGTAGTAGATAAAGGTTTTTTCTAGAACCACGTATTATTTTATTATTTAGAGATTAGAAATAGTCAGAATAGATATTTTCGTTTATTATTCACAAACATTATGCTTTTAAAAGTGCATAGGTCAATTGGGATTTTAGTTTCAGTTTCACAGAACTTCACATAGTATATATTTCAAACAAAATGTAAACTTTTTCGTTCTCCTTTATCATAGAAAGAATAAACTATCAAATTGGTCTTATATTTTGACAATATTTGGCAGTTTCCCGCTCGGTGTCATTTTGTGATCGTCGTAAACTTTGCCCTTTTTTGTTGTTAATCGCCATTTCCTTGATAATGTGGTATATTTTATTGAGAGAACATTTAGATTTTAGAACTATAGACTTTTGGTTTAATCATTATTCATTTGTATTAGGATTTACGTGACACGGTTTATCCGTTTCGTTTGTTTCCGCGTCAATTCAATATGGATTGGCGATGTATGCTGTCTCTCTTTGTAATCATTGTATCATTTAAAACATTTCTGCAAAGGTTTGTAGAAAAGAAATAAGGTAATTCTTATAATTTATTCAACGTTAAGCGTATTTTTCATTTTAATTTTATGTACTGATAAATTCAGACATGGATGTTAAAGAGCTTCAAGTACTTATCTGTAGTAAACATTTACTATTTACATATAGGCTTAAGGTTTAAGGTAAAATGTCAAGAATGCAATAATCCAAACTGAATTCTTCAAAAACGAATTGATGATTTGCTTTGGTGAATAAAAGGGGAAAAAACAGATTAAAGCTCATTTCAAATGTAAGAAATTATAGTTATGTAGCTCTAAATATTTTCATGTAAACGTATACATACAAAAAAATTGTTTTGTTTAACTGTGGATTCTTCTCGACAACATAAACTATTTTCATACAATTATTTAAGATTTTAATATTCACAAGAAAACATGGAAAAGGAGTATTTGCCGTTCTACTTTAAATTAAAGTATCAAAATTAATATTAGAATCGAATCCACGTTTATGATAGAGTATTAGCTCAATAGTCTGTACTTCGTTACTGACACGCTTTATAACAAACCTTTCATATAACAGTTGTTATCCATTCGTTTGATGTGTTTGAGCTTTTGATTTTGCCATTTGATTAGGGACTTTCCTTTTTGAATTTTCCTCGGAGTTCAGTATTTTTGTGATTTTACTTTTTCCTAAATTGTTCGTTTATAAATTATTAAGAAAACTACGGTTTCAACTCCCTCAGGCAAATATGACCTTACATGGATTTGGCTATCATTTTAGGTCCTTTTTGGTCATATAGCTCTTCATCTGTTTTGGTTCTTATACATCCTTGGCTTTCAAATATACGGTTTTGGGCGTTCCTGGGGCGTGTTTTTTTTTGTTCTTCGGTAGTGAGCCAGAAGAGGTCCATTTCTGTTTTTTGTTTGCATTGGGAAGATCTTCTGATCCTCTTCTACCTCTTCTTTTTAAATGGGTGGTTTAGACGGCAGAGGCGTTTAGTCTAAATGACATTAATAAATTTATAAATGCAGATATAATAGAATGTGTGCTGTGTGATTAACGTTTTTATGGTATTGCAGCCTTAGGAGAACATCCCTGTAGGGACGATAAACTCGATAAATATAAAAACTACATGAGCAATAACAGTAAGGGGACGACTATTTGATATTCTGGGGAGGGGGAGAGAGCAGGATAAATTTTTGCGGATTTATTATTCATTTTAATATGTCCCTAAGCATGCCTATTTTCAGCTCTCACCAGACCAACCATATTCCTATTCAAAATCCTCATGTCCCCCATCCCTAAAAAAAAAAAAAAAAAAATAACAAATGGTTTTCTTCTTATTTAACACGAGTTTAAAATGATTGGTAGTTTTTTGCTTAATTTTAACGTCCAGGGACAAATACTTCATGCATTTTCCGGAAAAACACGAGTCTAAAAGTCGGGTATATAATATAAAAATAAGTAGATGTGGTATGATTGCAAATGAGACAGCTATCCATTGGAGTTCAAATTAAGGGGATATAAGGAATTATAAGTAAAATTTGAAACAATCGAATCGAAAAAACTAACGGCCTTATTATATATAACAAAAACAATTTACAAATATCAAATATGAGGCAAAACACGTGAACCAACGACAACCACTGAACTACATGCACCTGACTTGGGACAGGCACATTAAGAATAAGGCAGGGTTTAACATGTTTATGATAGATCAATTCTCCCCTAAACTGGGACAGTGGTGTAACAACACAACACTAAGAACAAACTGTAAAAATCAGTTGCAATAGTATTAACTCAAAAGATACGAGACACAAAAAAAAAAAAAAAAAAAAACTAACATTATGACAATAGACACAAAGCACCGAAATAAGATATTTGCACTAACTGAAAGTTTGTTCAAAGCCAACTAACAAATAAATCTTGTTCCCCAAACTCAAGTATCAAATCAGAACACCATCAACGGATTTTAGTCATAAACAGTCTGAGAAACGTATACATATACAATTAAAAAGTCGTGGTCCGAAGGCTTTGACCATCGAAATTTTGCAATAGAAATAATAGTTAGGACCAGCAGATTTTCTTCAAGGGTGCCACCAGAGAAAAAAGATTTTGAGAACTCTGCGATATCTATCATATAAAGAAAAAAATCCAGTTCTTTACTTTAAATAATTTTTATAGACAAGATGTCCAAACAAACATTGACAAATTCTTGTACAGTTTAAGATTATTCCTTAAAATCAAATGGTCACGAACACAGCGATTTCTGCCAACCATTTTGTTTTTGTTTTTACACTTATTGCATAATTACATCAATGCTGAAACATAGCACACTATTACAGTCATGTCTACCGAATAAATTGAAGTATCTTAATATTCTAATAAATCATCGTAAACTTCATTTATGTCATCCAACATAAAAAAAAAATCTGATATATTCGACGGCAAATTGATTTTTTTGTTTTATTGCTTCTTCTACAGCATATCTCCAGAAGAGTTCCAGATTCATTTTTTTGGACTCTTCACCAGAAGACGTTCTGCAGATATACAGAAGAGACCAATGAAACAGGCCCCTGGTGAAAATAAATCGGACATATGCAATTTATAAAGTGTTGTTTTTATCTATACTATTAAATGAGAAGACCTCATTTTGTGTGTCGCTTCTCTTCCTTCCACAATAAATTAATCATCATGCCTCTGTGTCCTATAGGTACCATGCATAGTCGAATTTGTCATCCTCGCTTATGATTATTCCTTTTGGGTTATTTTGACAGGAAAACGAAAATAAAGGCGTCCGGATTTTGTTTCCGTCATCGGACGGACTTTTAAGTCATAGACAAGACTTCCGTTTATGACTGGTACTTGGGGACAGGACAATTATTTTTGCGTTTTTTTTTTTGGGTATACTATGAACAAATATACTATTATAAAGTATTATTATTTATTATTCTGTTTATATCACGGCGTTCACTGATATATTATATAGAGTCTCTATGTAATATATCAGTGACCGCCGTGGATAGTAAACTTGGAATTGATAGTAAATAGCAAATACACTTTATTTATAGTTTTTATTTAAAGAAATTAATAGAAAACAAAAAATAACGGATTTTGGAAAAAAGGGGGAGGGCTAAAAAAAATTTGTCCTGTCCCCAAGTACATTGACTTCTGATACCTTTGCTGAAATTCTCCAGTCATCAGGTCATAAAATCTTTTACAAAAATTCATCTTACAACAGTTAAATACTTTCAACCACGCTCTAAATGCCCGCGATTTCGAGGGTGTGTTCTAGTATTTTATAATTGTCAAAATGCGCAGTCTCACTGGTACCGTTAACGTTAATATATAAATATATATATTTCATATCATCTGTCTAACAGTATTATTTCAAATTTTTGTAGAATCACGTCTTTTCTTACTTTGATTTTATTGTCTATCCATCAAATTGCTATAGATGCTTGTTTCGTCGATATTTTATCTTTGTGCCATTTAAAAGATAGAATCTGGTAAAATATTATGAACATACAGAATCTAAAGCTCTTTGCAATCACCATTTTAAAAGTGTTCGAAGATAGTCTCGAGGATGATTTCTAGAAATCAAGAAATTTAACCATTAATTGTCAGGATTATTCCCAACGTTACGGAAATATTCACTATACATGTGATGCCTTTTTATGCATTTTACGTACATATCAAAGAAAATAAATGTTACAAAAGTGATTCGACATTTAAAGATTTAATTATAATTTGAACACCGTTGAATAAGTTTGTCTTGGTTATTGCACATACAATGTACAGTCAATGTATTTGTTTTAAATATTTGTGCCTTGACGAGTTAACAAGCGTGTCAAAATTTGTTTCATATCTTTTAGTTTATCTGATCTCCTCTCATCTAGATTCATAAATATTCGCAATATTGACATGTCCCTCTGACATAAACATTAATCTTACTATTGGTACTCGTGGAAATATTTCAATAGCAGTATTTTAAACATATTTAAAACGATAATTGGATAACCTACTGCTCCCTTCTTTTGCGATATTAACAATAACATGTAAACAAAAATAGAATTATTTGAGAACTATGATTGGGAAATACGCAAATGAGACAGCAACCAAATTCATAAAACAAGACATCTATAGACATTAACATACAGTCTTCATCATTTGACAAGTGTCTTTTTAATATATCAGACCTGATAGAAGAGTGAATGATTTTTAAAACCTGGCAACAGATAGGTCTACATGAATGGCATTGTAGTGAAAACGTATCCAATCAACAGCTGTAGTTACCTTAATAGTCTCGTGCAGTATCGAACACATTTTGACCATGCTTTCTAAATTATATGCCGTATTTTATTTTCTTGTTCTAGTTAGTAGTCACCTTTTAGGTAGCTATAAAAAGTCTTGATAGGCAAACTGGTAAAGTTTGTGTGCACGAAAAGTCGGTTTAGTTTATCACGTTATTAGCTTACACCAAGTCAGGCTAACTGGACCATGTGTTGTTCAGTGTAGTTAATATATTATTATTTAAAGAGTTGTTATTTGTGGTTGATGTGATCTTTTGAACCAAGCCCTTAATCGTCCACAGTTTATATGATATATGAAGCTAGATGTTAAAAAAAAAATCATATCAACTAAGAAATATCAAAAACCAACCCCAAAACGTACCAAACATTGACGAGATTATAATTAGAATTGAGAATGGAAACGGGGAATGTGTCAAAGAGACAACAACCCGACCAAAGAACAGAAACCAGCCCAAGGCCACCAATGGGTTTTCAACGAAGCGAAAAAATGGCGCCCGGAGGCGTGCTTCGGTTGTATGTTAACAGGTACTGCTCCATTGTGAGCGAAATGCAATATAAAGTTCCAATATATAAAGATTATATTTCAAAATACATAATGCATTTTCGAGTCATGAGTATGATTTTTGTTGTCGGCAAATTTCAATAAATATAAATTTGAATAGTTATAATATTATATTTTACAATTTACAAACTTGATCTAAAAAAAAAAGTTAGATAAAAATAGAGTATATTCACCAATGAGACTAGAACGTAGTAAAGTTTATTTACGGAAAGATTGATATAACACATATGTTTTGTTTAATAACAATAATGAAGAGGCAGCCAAGAGTGCGCAATATCTCTTTTAAATAATGTAACTTAAAGATATACCAATCTAACCGCTTTTCTAAACAATTTTCAAAAGAGGTAAGTAAATGGGCAGTCAGAAACGTTGAGTTCTAGTGTGGATTGCCGAATAAAGACTTCTTCAAAAATGAAGTATTTCTGTATCATGATTTTAGTAGTTTTTAAAAGTTTCATATAAAAATGCATGAATAAAATTCCAACATTCCATTTTTCTAAGAGTATAATAATCAATAGTTATGATATAAAGTTATGATATTGATTGTAGGATACTTGGGAAGACAAGTACATTGTACTATTGATGTAGACCGTTGGATTTATTGAAAAGAAAATGTGAAGGTATGCACCATAGTGAATTTTCTTTTTTTTTATAATAAATATCAAAATGAGCAAATATCATGGGACAATGAATCATATCTTGAACTTCCTCTTTATATATTATGAATATTGTTAGTAAAAGACAACAGAATAAGAGGTTTCATGGTAAATCAACAAATAAAAGTTTGTGGTCATTTTACACTAGATGATCTCTTATCTACGGTGGCAGATTGAGGCAATGCAAGAGAATTTTTTCTATCGTTCCCGCAACATAATATATTGTTCCAAAACAATTAAAAATGAAATTATCCAGATTAATAAAAATAAATTCAGGTAAAGAAGGTGTCAATTATCACCACTGTCAAATTGTTTGGATTTTGTAGGCTTAGCTTTTAATGCACGAGTAGGTAAATATCACTGACCGGAGTGCTATAAATATATCTTATCGACTAAAGCTTCCAATGCGTAATAATAATCTCAAAGAGTACAAAATATTATACTTGAAATAAAGATTGTCAAAATACATATATCGCAAATTTAATTACTTGTCGAAATTAGTCTCGAGGTCATTGTTAGTTAAGAACGCGGACCTCCGAGAAATCACCCTCAATGGTAATTGTGGGAACAAGATGTCATCGTGTGAGAGCACGACTGATTAATTGATTGTGGTTTGTCTTCTCATACTATTTCGTTGGATTTTCTTTTCAAACTTTGATTTGATAGTTCAAAGTTTTGTCTGTAAAACGTTTTCAATTTTGATGTATTGTAATTCTTCTTTGATCGTTTTATTTCATTTATGACTTTTTTTTACTTTGCCTTGAAGACTTATACTGTTTATAGATTCTTAGCTTTTATTAAGAAGTTTACATATGTATCTATGTAATTCTTTCATATTTCCCGCCCACCTTTTTTGAAGAATTCATGTAAAATACGATTTGATGTTGAAATCCATAATGGAAGTTCCTAAATCTGATCGTTAACGATATTTACCAAATTTACTGTCAGTAAGAGATTAAAGATTATATATTTGGTTAGTAACTTTTCCTGAAAATGAATAGTTGCTAGATTGATCGCTCTGAACACCTCGATCATCCGAGGGATCAAATTCACAAACAACCAGGTTTTCATAAAAGTTGCTGATCAAAAGTTGTCGCCTAGAATGAAATCTTTTGAACTTACTTATATTTAGAAAAAAAAAAAGAAAAAATGTAAGAGATTTGTTTGCACGCACGGAAACATCTATATTGTGTTCTACATCATAAACAGGATAATATTATCTATTTAGGCTACAACGACGTACTATTTCAAACAAGAAACCCAACGGCCATATTTATATACAAAACAAATCTGATAGACAGGAACCAACAACAACAACTGAACTACAATTGATTTTATTATAAAAAAGTCATTAAAGAATGTGAATCGATGAAATTAAAGTGTCTAAAAATCAGTGTTATATCCAAAAACAAAAAAACCGAACTCCAAGGAAAATTCAAAACGAAAAGTCCCTTATCAAATGGCAAAATTAAACGCCCAAACACATCAAACGAACGAAAAACAACTTTCATATTCCTGACTTGGTACAGGCATTTCCTTATATAGAAAATGGTGTAATAAACCTGGTTTTATAGATAGCTAAACCTCACACGTGTATGACAGTCCCATATAATTCCATTATATCGACAACAATGTGTGAGCAAAACAAACAGATATAATAGGTAAAAATGTCAAAAACTGGGGTATAACAGTCAACATTGTGTCATAATTTGAATCACTATAAAGGCAATCAACTATGTCAACAAAGAAAAACAAAATGGCATATAGACACTCTTAAGACAAGGCACATAAGCAAAATGAAAACAAGAATACAATAAATGATTACGGCATATCGCATAATGCCTTACTTGACACAATAAATGATTGCGGCATATCGCATAATGACGTACTTGACACAACAAATGATTGCGGCATTTCGCATTTGCCTTACTTTACATAATAAAGGATTGCGGCATATCACATAATACCTTACTTTACACAACAAATAACTATAAATATTGCATAATGTATTTATACAATAACTAAGCAGATTTCACTGATAATTTAAAGTCTTAAACATTCCAACAGACTGAAGAAGTCTCTTGTCGCCTTTCAGTTTTGTTCAGAGAAAACATACATTTGACTTTTGAATTATCCTTTGTCCTTTCTTTGTAATGTTGAATCATTTTGCTAGACTCTAATTTTTCATTTTTCTCTCAATGCACCCATAGCTTACTCGATGCGAACGTATATAAACGGACTAAGTCGTAAAAAAACGAATGATGTCATTGTGATTATGATGATGTATATATCGATAGAATAATAAACCATTGAAATTATATACTAGTCTTTTATTTTTAAAGTTTTCTGTTCTTTTTTTTTTCCTTAGTGCACAGTATTGAAGAAATTATAACTGCAAGTTCGCAACACAGCAGTAAGTAGATCGAAATGTTAGGAATAGAATTCGCGGTAAAATGTACAGCTGATGCAGTCAAGAATTAAAAGATAATCAGTTTTTTTTTATGCGTTATCATAAATAAGAAATCAAGTATTTGAAATGTGAAAATCGGAACACTGATTGTGTTTCGTTGACACTGCTACGTTTTACACAACTATATGATCCGCATGAGTCAGTTCAACCTAGTTGTCATTGGTTTGAAAATCACCGCGAAATAAATGACTTCAGAAGGGCCAGTATATGTCTCACAACCACTGTCGGATCCAGGAAGTTTACTTTCGACATATACTTTCAGAAATATACCCCCTAATCATTATGTTAGGAAAATTCTCTGATGATGATATTAGAACTTACAAAGTATTCATCGATGTTCATATATATATTTTTATATTGATTGATTAAATCGCTTTAATACACCAAGAAAAAGAAAGAATATAATATTTGCAAATGTTTGCTATATTTAATTAGGGTTAAGGTTTATAACTGGTTAACTGACAATTCATTTGTAGGTTTTTTTGTGTATTTGTATTTTGCATTCTTTCCGCGAAAAATATACTATGCATAACATTAAGTTTAATTCAGTATTACTATATTGCTAATGCTATATTTGAGGCAGATTTTACTAATGCTTTAACTCCTTTAATATTTTTTATAAATTTTCCAACAGAATGTTATAAAGATTTAAATAAGTCTCTTGTCACTTTTCAGTTTTATTCAGAGATAACATGGATAACACACAATTGACTTCAGAAACATCCGTTGTTTTTTTTTGTTGTTGTAATGTTGAATCATTGTGCTAGATACTGAAAACTATATCGATGCAAGAAAAGAGAAAAAAAAAAAAAAAATCTACAGAATTTTGCAAATTACTCTCAACGGACCCATAGTTTACTCGATCAACGGACTTTTTTTCTTATGCAATTTTGTACAAACGTAATTTGAGTCCTCGATAAACCGAATGATGTCATTGGGTTTATGATGATGTATATAACAACTTACATCCCAGCTCCTTTGTTCTACCAGGGTGATCTGAGCCGGATCACCCATTTCAGATCACCCTAGCTTGCGTTTCTTTGTTCTGCATGCTTTCCTTTGTTCTGTAACATTTTTAGCGGGAATGTCAAATCCACAATAAAACTTAGAAATATTCACACGGAAAAGACTATCAAAATTTATGTAGAAAAAATCCTGTGCCTATGGTGGGAATCGAACTCAAGTACTTTAGCATATAGACCAACGATTCATACCCCTACACCAGGACGACTGGATGAAAACTCTCAGTTAATTTAGCAGATTTAAACATTGTGTCCGGGGCTCATAAAGGGTATATACTATATAGTAATATATAAAGTATATTATAATGATTGTGTGGCGTTCTAAAACTAGACTTTATGAAGCGTAAATTTTTTTTTTATATATAATCTAGAACAGCTTGCTCGCTGGGATGTAAATAGTTATCCCATTCGGACTTGGTGTGTTAGTGTAAGATCACCCTCGGGCCTCCGGCCATTGGGGTGATCTTACACTGACACACCAAGTCCGAAAGGGATAACTATTACAGAATAATAAGCTGTTGAAAGAAATACTAGTCTTTTATTCATAAAGTCTTCTATTTATTTTTCCTTAGGGCAAAGGGGCGAAGAAATTACAACTATAAATAAGGAACAGAGCAGTGAGTAGATCGAAATGTTAGGATCAGAATTCGCGAGAAATATGAACAGCTTTAGCAATCAAGAATTAAAAAAACAAGCAAATCGATTTTTTGTTAAAATCAAACCCTTATGTGTCATGATGACCAGTGTTTATATGAGAAAATATTTATGTCATATCATTAATTAGGAGTCATATATTTGAAATATGGTAAATGAAAATCAATTCGAAATATATAAACAAAGAAGGACCAGTAAGTATTTCACAACCACCGTCGTCTCCAGAAATTTACATTCGACTGGTACTTTGGGAAATATCGACAAGATAGGGAAAATTTCAAGGTTTTATTATATTTGTTTTCTTATTCTTAGACATTCTGCATGGTTAAATTTCTATTACATACTTGTATCGATTCAAATATGATATTCATTAACATGTATAAACTTAAGGATATAATATAATAATATCGTTATATATATTATAAAAGTATTCTTTAGTGAATTGCTCTTCCAGTACTAATTTATATTAATAGGAATTCAATATACATTTTTCTAGTCCAGATTTAAAAGGAAATATTTGACATCTAAGAACAACTAGAACAATAATTTAACCCTGCGATATATGTATATGCCTGTCGCAAGCTGGTAGCCTCGTCAGTGGTTGTTTTAAGTCATATTATGATGGTTTCTTTTATTATGTAAGAAATTTGAAATTATAGGCATGCCTTTAGTAGTCTCACTGTTTTTCTATCATTTAGAGTTTTGCGTATTATACAGACAACAGTTTGACGTCCATTTTTTATTAAAATCTTTTTTTATTCATATACATATGCAAAAGTTTTGTTTCAGAGGTTCAGAATCATGGAACTGTTGTCTATATCGGATGTTCCGTTCTTCTGGCGATTGTTGATTCTTTTGATAGCATATATTTGCTATACAAAGACTAGAAAAAGAAAGTCTTAGAAAATGTTGAATCAAAGAAAACAAATGATGGCGGTTCTGAGAAAAGAACGTTGTTCAGTGGATAAGTGATAAACGCAACATCAGTGAAAAGGAATATGATGAAATTGATGATAGTTCCTAAGCAATATTCAAACTGCCACACACGAAGAAAACAGAATGGATACTGACGAAGATGAGTGCAAAAATCAATCAATCAAAACAGATGACAATGAAGATTATCTGAATCCGTATCAACCAATTGTATCTATGGAGGTAGATGTTCATCAATATAGTTCCACAAAGAACCAAGTGGATCTTTCGACTACCGTAGATGAAAATCAGAGGGATTCAGGATACCTCCATCCATATCACTCACTGCCAAAGAACTATTCACATATTAAACATGAGTATACTGGATTAGAGAAACTGGATATCGAGATTCAAGAAATCAGCAGGAAGGAGACGATCATAACTACAAAGACGAGTACACAATGAAGATTTGAGTTGACCACAGTGATGTGGGGATAGTTCAAATGAGGATATATATTAACTTATACATGTAATACTGTTTTACAACATGGGATATATTGTTATTCAGAGAGATAAAGAGAGAAAAAAGATAATATACAGTTTGCCTTTTTGCAGCTAGATTTAAGCTTTCAGTAAAGGTTTTTGCGACCCTCAAATGGAAATATTAAAATGCAGCCCATCCGTAGGCTCATTATATTTTCTGAAACTGGACTCATATATTCTGGAGAGGTGTCTCATTGGCACTCACACCACATCTTTCTATATCATATATTCTGTCTTCAAATAAACCAAACTCTCCTCTAAATATTATCATTCTTTACTTAACCGTCATGGCAGTTTGTGGACGTTTTGACAGGTATTGTTTGGTATCACATTGAGTGAATGGTAATTATATATTTCAGATATGATCTGTAGATATGGAGGTGTACGATAATGAGACAGCAAGCTTACAACGCACAAAAGACCCCAAACTGAGACATCGAAGCCAATAAACGGTCCTCAATAATTATAGCAAGTTTTAACGAATGTGTCAATCTCTAATATTCACCTCTTTGCAAGTGTTATTAAATTACCACAAATCACCATATTTTTTACAATATACTATGTATAACATATTAGCTTAGATTTCTTTACCGACTAGGACCGAATTTGACCGAAGGCAGGCTTTGTATCTATATATATATATATGTTGTACTTTGGTGTCTAGTCGTGTACCAGGATATATAGTGATGTTATTAAGATGCGTACTTATTAATTATTTCCTTGCAAGTTTTATCATTTTCAACAAGTAAGAAGCGACAGTCGTTCACCTACATTTAAAGCACGTAGATTCATTTTGAATAAATTCTACTGAATAAAAGGACTGAGGGAATAACCGCAAACTCGAAAATTTGCAAGACGATCGCCATCGAATACATTTGACTCTGTCATGAATGTCAAAACCGAGAAACAATGTAACAATCGGTAAAGTTTCGTATCAAATAAATACATTTTGGAATTTAAAGATAAAAGACCATAATAAGATGTATCACTTGAAACACAAACACTATTTTTTCCTTTCTGTTAACCCCTAGTTTTAGTCTGTCTTTCTCATAACCTTGCTGGGGATTTTTGTTAAGAGCATTTAAATTTACCCTGTTACACCTGTACCTGTATATGACGGCGTCACACTGCAGAGTCGTAGTTTTTCATGTTATTTTTTCATACATTAATTTATCTTAAATGATTTAGCTAGAAAAATTAGCTACTCGCTCATTCTTTACATTTGAAGATACATCCTTTCGTGTTTTAATCAACTGTATTTCCTTAAATAAAATGCTAGAGCTATTACATTTTGGGTATACAGATGTAGTCAACCGATTTTAAATGAACTCAGAATTTCACAAAAAACTTTAAAACTTAAAATGTTTTTTGAATTAGAATTCCATTGACGAAGGTAGCCATTTAAGGTGTCAGAACACCAATTAACCCACTCCAATTTAGAACATATGTGATTTTTACTTAAACTAACCAACATATTTGCAGAATGAAACTTTGGGTGAAGGAGAAAAATATTTAGACCATTTTGACCTAAAATTTACTTGTTCATGAGTTTACATTTAAAATTGAGGATTAATGCGATCCATAGTATACTTATGACTTGGACGGAGAGTTGTCTCATTAACACTCATACCACATCTTCTCATATGTATTATGTAAGATTTACAGAAAACCTAGTTTTTGTAAGTAGGGTTGCCTTTCGAACGGTCGCTTTTCGTTCCAAGAATTTAAACATTGGTTGAAAATTGGCATGTAGAAAGGTGATACATGTATAATTCAGGATATACCTAGTTTCTATGGTGTTAAACTTAAGGTTAAGTATTCAGAAAGCTGTGGAAATTGAAAAAAAAGTGGTTGAATAGATAGGATTTTGAATTGG
This sequence comes from Mytilus coruscus, assembly GCA_017311375.1. NCBI lineage: Eukaryota > Metazoa > Mollusca > Bivalvia > Mytilida > Mytilidae > Mytilus > Mytilus coruscus. Next base: position 13,801 of record JAASAO010002517.1, read on the forward strand.
TGGTCTAACACCTTTTAAGCGAATACAAAAAATCAGAAAACAATTGATTTTTTTCTTCACTGATCTTTTGAAATGCAGGTGGCCACATTTCAACTTTTTTAGTACAAAAGAGTCACATATTGCCAGATAAGAGCTTAAACCCTGAATTTGAGCTATTTTTAGCTTTTTCCACTCTTACAATAGGCAGAGACATATATATATATATATATATATATATATACGATTCTAACATTGTATAACTACAGCTCTAGATGTAATATAAATTCAGTGATTATAATATATGTATATATATATATACGATTCTAACATTGTTTAACTACAGCTCTAGATGTAATATAGATAAGGACATTCTACAAACTTCATTAACATGTACATTCTAGGGATGATAGGGAGATTTACTATGATCTGTTCTAATTATGAAGACGGTAGTATGCAAATATAGTT
>JAASAO010000108.1:0-39913 GCA_017311375.1 Mytilus coruscus
AAACATCAAGATCAAGATAATCAACTGTTATTTTACCTAATATAACGGCAATGTTGAATGTGGTTTTTTTTTGAAAATATTGATTAAAAAATACGTAAAAACAATCTCAAAAAGCAATTCCGAATTAAAAACGTTTTACTATTCAAGGAGGTCTTTAAAATTGAAACTAATGACAAAGTTTGCAGAAAAATAAATCAACGCTTTTATGAAAAGATTTTCAATGAACATAAAATAACTTCATATTTCAGATAATTGTTGTAAACCCATTCGAACACACATATCTCATTCTTTACTGATTATTTTTTAAAAATTTGAATGAAAAAAAAATATATAACTGTTTTCTATTATACATTGATTCTTACTTCATCAATATACAATTATTATATTTTTTTTTATTAATTTCAGGGATTCAAACTCGTCGAATAATTACAAAATAAAAGCCAAAATGTTGGGACTTTTTGGTATATTCAGATGACCGTTAGAAAAAACAAAACATCAAGATCAAGATAATCAACACAATTATTCTACCTAATATAACGCAATGTTAGTGTGGTTTAATTTTGTTGACAATATTGACCAAAAATGAAAAAACAATCTCATCCAAACAATTCGAATAAAGAACGTTTTCTATTGCAAGGAGGTCTTTAAAATTAAAACTAAGACAAATTTGCAGAAAAATAAATCAACCTTTTTGAAAAGATGCTTTCAATGAACATAACAGAGTAAATTTCAGATAATTGTTGTAAACCCATTCAAACACATATATCTGCATTCTAAGTTATTGATTATTTTTTGTAAAAATCTGATGAAAAAAATTATAGTATACACCTTTTTCTATTATACATTGTTTTACTTCATCAATATACAATTATTGACTATTTTTATTATTAATTTCAGGATTGCAACTCGTCGATAATCTCACAAAATAAAAAAATGTTGGCGACTTTTTAAATATATTCAAATGACCGTTAGAAAAAAGCAAAACATCAAGATCAAGATAATCAACTGTAGAATTATTCTACCTAATATAACAGCAATGTTGAGTGTGGTTTAATTTTGTTGAAAATATTGACTCAAAAAGACACATAAACAATCTCATCCAAAAGCAATTGAATAAAGAACGTTTTCTATTGCAAGGAGGGTCTTTAAAAAGTCGAAACTAGTGACAAAGTTTGCAGAAAAATAAATCAACACTTTTATGAAAAATGCTTTCAATGAACATAAGAATGGTAACTTATATTACAGATAATTAGTTGTAAACCCATTCGAACACACATATCTGCATTCTTAAATACTGATTATTTTGTAAAAATTTGAATGAAAAAAATATATAGTATACACTGTTTTCTATTATACATTGATTACTTCATCAATATACAATTATTGACTATTTTTATTATTAATTTCAGGATTGCAAACTCGTCGAATAATCTCACAAAATAAGAAGCCAAAATGTTGGCGACTTTTTAACAGGTATATTCGAATGACCGTTAGAAAAAAGCAAAACATCAAGATCAAGATAATCAACTGTACAATTATTTTACCTAATATAACAGCAATGTTGAGTGTGGTTTAATTTTGTTGAAAATATTGACTTAAAAAGTGACACATAAAACAATCTCATCCAATAGCAATTGCGAATAAAGAACGCTTTTCTATTGCAAGGAGGGTCTTTAAAAGTCGAAACTAGTGACAAAGTTTGCAGAAAAATAAATCAACACTTTTATGAAAAATGCTTTCAATGAACATAGAATGGTAACTTATATTACAGATAATTAGTTGTAAACCCATTCGAACACACATACCTGCATTTTTAAATACTGATTATCTTTGTAAAAATTTGAATGAAAAAAAATATATATTATACACTGTTTTCTATTATATTGATTACTTACTTCATCAATATACAATTATTGACTATTTTTATTATTAATTTCAGGGGATTGCAAACTCGTCGAATAATCTCACAAAATAAGAAGCCAAAATGTTGGCGACTTTTTAACAGGTATAAGACCGTTAGAAAAAAAGCAAAACATCAAGATCAAGATAATCAACTGTAGAATTATTCTACCTAATATAACAGCAATGTTGAGTGTGGTTTAATTTTGTTGATATTGACCAAAAAGTAGACACATAAAACAATCTCATCCAAGCAATTGCGAATAAAGAACGTTTTCTATTGCAAGGAATGTCTTTAAAAGTCGAAGTGACAAAGTTTGCAGAAAAATAAATCAACACTTTTATGAAAAAATGCTTTCAATGAACATAAGAATGGTAACTTATATTACAGATAATTAGTTGTAAACCCATTCGACACACATATCTGCATTCTAAATACTGATTATGTTTGTAAAAATTTGAATGAAAAAAAATATATAGTATACACTGTTTTCTATTATACATTGATTACTTACTTCATCAATATACAATTATTGACTATTTTTATTATTAATTTCGGAGAATTTCAAACTCGTCGAATAATCTCACAAAATAAAAGCCAAAGTTGGCGACTTTTAACAGGTATATTCGAATGACCGTTAGAAAAAAAGCAAAACAAAGATCAAGATAATCAACTGTACAATTATTCTACCTAATATAACGGCAATGTCAGTGTTTAAAATTTTGTTGAAAATATTGACTCCAAAAAGTAGGCACGTAAAACAATCTCATCCATAAGCAATTGCGAAATAAAGAACGTTTTCTATTGCAAGGAGGTCTTTAAAAAGTCGAAACTAGTGACAAAGTTTGCAGAAAATAAATCAACGCTTTTATGAAAGATGCTTTCAATGAACATAACAGGGTAACTTCATAACAGATAATTAGTTGTAAACCCATTCAAACACATATATCTGCATTCTAAATTACTGATTATTTTGTAAAAATTTGAATGAAAAAATTATAGTATACACTGTTTTCTATTATACATTGATTACTTACTTCATCAATATACAATTATGGACTATTTTTTATTATTAATTTCAGGAGAATTTTCAAACTCGTCGAATAATCTCACAAAATAAGAAGCCAAAATGTTGACTTTTTAGGTATATTCGAATGACCGTAAAAAAAGCAAAACATCAAGATCAAGATAATCAACTGTACAATTATTTTACCTAATATAACGGCAATGTTGAATGTGGTTTAATTTTGTTGAAAATATTGATTTAAAAAGTAGGCACGTAAAACAATCTCATCCATAAGCAATTGCGAATTAAAGAACGTTTTCTATTGCAAGGAGAGTCTTTAAAATATGAAACTAATGACAAAGTTTGCAGAAAAATAAATCAACGCTTTTATGAAAAGATGCTTTCAATGAACATAACAGAGGTAACTTCATATTTCAGATAATTAGTTAAACCCATTCAAACACATATATAGATATAAGAAGATGTGGTATGAGTGCCAATGAGACAACTCTCCATCCAAGTCAAAATTTATAAATAAACCATTATATAGGTCAATTACGGTCTTCAACACGGGCGGCAGGCTCATAACAGACAGTAAGCTATAAAGGGCCCCAAAAAAATTACTAGTGTAAAACCATTCAAACAGAAACCAACGGTCTAATCTATATAAAAAACGAGAACGAAAACATATGAACCACATCAACAACGACAACTACTGAACATCAGATTCTATATATCTGCATTCTAAGTTATTGATTATTTTGTAAAAAATCTGGTGAAAAAAATAATAGTACACTGTTTTCTATTATACATTGATTACTTACTTCATCAATATACAATTATGGACTATTTTATTATTAATTTCAGGAGAATTTTCAAACTCGTCGAATAATCTCACAAAATAAAGCCAAAATGTTGGCGACTTTTTTACAGGTATATTCGAATGACCGTTAGAAAAAGCAAAACATCAAGATCAAATAATCAACTGTACAATTATTCTACCTAATATAACGGCAATGTTGAGTGTGGTTTAATTTTGTTGAAAATATTGACTCAAAAAGTAGACACATAAAACAATCTCATCCAAAAGCAATTGCGAATAAAGAACGTTTTCTATTGCAAGGAGGGTCTTTAAAAGTCGAAACTAGTGACAAAGTTTGCAGAAAAATAAATCAACACTTTTATGAAAAGATGCTTTCAATGAACATAAGAATGGTAACTTCATATTACAGATAATTAGTTGTAAACCCATTCGAACACACATATCTGCATTCTTAAATACTGATTATTTTTAAAAATTGAATGAAAAAAAATATATATATACACTTGTTTTTATATACATTGATTACTTACTTCATCAATATACAATTATTGACTATTTTTATTATTAATTTCAAGTTTAAACTCGTCGAATAATCTCACAAAATAAGAAGCCAAAATGTTGTCGACTTTTTAACAGGTATATTCAATGACCGTTAGAAAAAAGCAAAACATCAAGATCAAGGTAATCAACTGTACAATTATTCTACCTTATATAACGGCAATGTTGAATGTGGTTTAATTTTGTTGAAAATATTGATTAAAAAAGGGGCACGTAAAACAATCTCATCCATAAGCAATTGCGAATAAAGAACGTTTTCTATTGCAAGGAGAGTCTTTAAAATGTAAAACTAGTGACAAGGTTTGAAGAAAAATAAATCAACGCTTTAATGAAAAATGCTTTCAAATGAACATAGTGGTAACTTCATATTTCAGATAATTAGTTGTTAACCCATTCGAACCCATATATCTGCATCCTAGTTACTGATTATTTTGTAAAAATCTGAATGAAAAAAAATATATATACTATACACTGTTTTCTATTATACATTGATTACTTACTTCATCAATATACAATTGTTGACTATTTTTATTATTAATTTCAGGAGAATTTCAAACTCGCTGAATAATCTCACAAAATAAGAGCCAAAACGTTGGCGACTTTTTAACAGGTATATTCGAATGACCGTTAGAAAAAAGCAAAACAACAAGATCAAAATAATCAACTGAACAATTATTCTACCTAATATAGGCAATGTTCAGTGTTGTTTAATTTGTTGAAAATATTGACTCGAAAAAGTAGCACGTAAAACAATCTCATCCATAAGCAATTGCAAATAAAGAACGTTTTTCTATTGCAAGGAGGGTCTTTAAAAAGTCGAAACTAGTGACAAAGTTTCCAGAAAAATAAATCAGCGCTTTTATGAAAAGATGCTTTAAATGAACATAAGGTGGTAACTTCATATTTCAGATAATAAGTTGTAAACCCATCCGAACACATATATCTGCATTCTTAGTTATTGATTATTATTGTAAAAATCTAAATGAAAAAATATATAGTATACACTGTTTTCTACATTGATTAATTACTCACAAAGCTTATAAAACTGAACGATTATTGCATTGACAGTCATAATCACCAACCTAATTCACCATAAAACTAATGACCATCGGACAAAGACCTATCTAACTCCTGTTGTACACATATAAACAACTATAATAACTCTATTTCTAGTCTGAATGATGAACTTATTGAATCAGAGTTACAAACTCTTTCTCGTGAAGGCGAAGAAACAACAGATCAAATCTGTATAGTATATAGAAATGCTATCCTAAATGGATATACTGTCGACTGTACATTATGTGGACAATGGCTACACACTGCTTGTGAAGGAATATCAGAAAACTCACTTAACAACCATACAGACTATATGCTCGTCATGCCGATTACTAGATAACACGATTCCATATGACAAAAGTAAAATCACAAAATACTGAACTCGAGGAAAATTCAAAAGGAAAGTCCCTAATCAAATGGCAAAATCAAAAGCTCAAACACATCAAACGAATGGATAACAACTGTCATATTTCTGACTTGGTACAGGCATTTTCTTATAGAAAATGGTGGTTTGAACCTGGTTTTATAGCTAGCTAAACCTCTCACTTGTATGACAGTCGCATCAAATTCCATTATATTGACAGCGATGCGTGAACAAAACAAACAGACACAATAGGTAAAATGTCAAAATAGGGATGCATCCTTGCATAATGAAGAGATTCAACAAAGAGTTGAAACCCATCCCAAAACAACTATATGAATCGAAGAGCTAAATGCATACCTATGTTATAACAACTGTCAAACAACCGATACATAACAATCTAATACATGCCTATCCACTCAGTCAGAAACAGCGGCTAAATAAGATATCATCAAACAAAATTTACATATCCCATCTATTGAAGTAAAAGCTAAACAAAAACGGAAAAACAAGAAGGACAATCTAAAACAAACCAATCTTGAACTACAACTTACCGAATGTAAAGTGAAAATCAGTAATCTACAGATCAAGAATATAGTCAAACAATTGACCTTCTATTATCTAAATTAGGCATACAATCTCCATTAGATAACAACAGCAAACATCCTAACTATCAAAATTAGGGATGTCAACGAGTACTCAGTATCGCTCGGTAGTTCCGAGTATCGAATACCAAAATGATACTCGACTAATCGGTTTCAGTTTGAATATTGCTGTCTTCTTTATATAAATTGATCTTCTTGTGAACCTCATTCGGAAAATTAAATAGGCATCACTGATTAATCATACTACTTAATGAAATACATTTTGTTTCGAATGCTTGTGCTAAATTGTCATTTAAAAAGCCTCCAAAAATCCGCGGGTTATACCTAGGCTAACACTTTAAACTAAACATGTCTTAGCCATTCCCTCACATCGGTACCGTCAGAGCAAATATTTTCGTCTGCAAGACTGTAATTTATAAAAATTGCAAAACCGACTGTCCCCAATAATAGTTGACAAGAAAATGTTTCCAAATAAAATAAATTCGTTGCATCCTCTGGTGACCCTCAGTGAATAGTGAAACTTTTAATTCTTACGCCTTTGTAAACATAAAATGTGTTTTATAACGATTACCAAATACTATTGTTTGATATGGTTATTCTTGTTATAATTTTAAATAGGTGTTTATTAAATTATATTGATTATATTATTGTTTTTTTTACATAATTAGTACCTGTAGGTAATGAGCTATTAATTATGGTGTGTAATTCCTCCCAGATACTTGTAGATGGTTTTCGTCTGTTGAACAACAAACCACAGAATGTAAAATTCGTATTTTGTGTTCCCGTGTTGTAGTACATATTCCCGAGCGAGTACTCGATTATCGCTGGATAAAACCAACGAGTACTCGATTAGTAATTGTTCACCGAGTTGACATCCTAATCAAAATCATCAGCTGGAAATGAAATTCGAAGGACAAACTAATAATTTAAAATGAATTTTGAACATCAGCTTGATATTATGTCCTTACAAATGAAACACAATACAGAAGTCAACGAACTCAAATGTAAACTTTATCATATGTAAATGAATGTAACAAATATAAAACTCTCGAAAGCGGAAGTCAACAACCACCTAGTCAGTACGCTCAGATGAATACACAATTCGCTCCATTTCCAGAATCTCAGAATGGGAACTTTACTCAACAGACACTAAACCATCCACAAACAAATGGTGTGCAATGGGCAAGTCCCCAATATGGATTAGACCACCACCATAAAGCACCTATGGTACTGGTATTTAATATGCTCATCATGTGCAACAACAAAAGACTCATAGTAGCCATGATACAAGGCCAAAATTATCAACCAACGCCAAAGAGTAAATACTGAAAATCAGGGACAAATTCAAGCAAGAATGCAAAGGGCTAATCAAAACTGACAAAAACACAAAACTAACAGTGAAATAGTTGACAAACAAAAACTCACCACAAAGGACAAGAATATCAATGGCCAAACCAGTACTCTCAACAAAATCTGTATCAAACCAGGCGGATCAAAACACTCAGAAGAACACCCAAATAAAGGATGTGTATACAAAATTCGATCTGGACAAATCTAATAGTAACCCAGATACTCAACCACATGGAAATATATTACATCATAGAAGTATCTCAGAACCACTCTTAAACTATGAGCAAATGAACTAGACCAGGTCTTTTTTAGGAGCAGGCAGATTCTCAACCGTAAACTGGACAATAGACCACATGAATTTACAATAGGGACCATCAATATTCAAAATATAAAGGTAACACCCTGTGTCTTAATTCAATCCTGAAACAGTACAAATTCTGTGTATTCAAGAACATTGGTTACTATCTTTGGAAAAAATATAACAAAGGAAATAAATCAAAAATTCTCGACAAATATCAAATCAGTGGATGATGAAAACCCGTTATTGGACTATAAATCAGTACGTGGCTATGGTGGAACATCAATTCTTTGGCAAAAAGACTTAACCAACACAGTTAATATAATGCCGGATGGGAATTCTCGCATTCAAGTACTAACAATAAACAATGAATACAAAGATACACTAGATCAAATCTCAGAAATTATGGATAAGTATAAAGAAACTTACCAGATAATCCTATGTGGCGATATGAATGCGTCCTTACATCGTGATAATAGAAGGCGGGACAAAGTCTTCGAAGAGTTCAACAATATAAACAACCTCCATATACCAGATAGCTATCCGATAATAACCTTTTTCCATCAAATGGTAGATATACCTCACAAATTGACTATTTCTTATTTGAGGAAAATATTATACAGCAGTTAAATCCAACTGTGAAAATAGGTACAAGCCATCCTACAAATACCTCAGATCATACGCTGGTCACAGCAAATATGGCTCTAAATGTTAAAAGATGTACGCAACGCCCTGTCAAAATATACACAAGGCCAAACTGGAGAAAATGTGACAAAAATCTGTACAAATCATCTGTTGAAAATAGTCTTGGCAATACATATGGGCAAAATAAAATACCAAACAACGTAGAATCACGTATACAAAATAGAATCTGTACTTCATAAAGCTATAATGAAATCTATCCCAAGCTATAGAAAACTAAAAACTCTGTTGGCAGGCATATGGAACAGCAATATTAGCCACATCTAATGAAGCAGAGTCCACTGGAAATAAAACCAACAAAAATCAGGATGCGGTTTTAGAAAAGCAGACTCTCAAAACAGAAAACGTCGTCTGCGACAACTACAGAGGCAGGCACATGCATCAAGGAAAAATTCATAAAGTTATGCAAGTTTCGGAAAAAGACAGTAACAACATTTCATAAATTAATAAAACACCAAGGATCCAACCACCTATCGAATACTGATGAACTTTACATTGAAATGAGAAATTCGAAGGTGAAAATATACTAAAGCCTGGTCTATATATTTGGAAAAGCTCGGAACACCAAATTATGACAAACATATTTTTGACCTGGAACGCTTCCGCCTAACAAAATGCAAAATGATATCATTTTGAAAATCAACACTCAAAAGAAAATTAAACAACCAACTCCTGAAGAAGTTAAAACTGCTATTAAGAACCTGAGCACTGGCAAAACATCAGACGAAAATGGTATCTGTTCTGAACATTATCAACATGCGGTGGATGAAGTATCTGTGGAAATCGTAAGTATAATCAACAATATTTTCTCTGATCTGGATGTACCAAAGAGTCTAAAAATGGTATATTAACACCTTTCCTTAAAAGAAGAAGTATAAAACCATCTGAAACTACAGGAATTGTCGTTATAAGTATTTCTTCTAAAATCTTTGAATCCATTGTTAAAGGAGGCTAGAATATGAACTACTACCATCACAAAATCCATTACAACGAGGGTTTACAGAAAGTGCATCAAGCCTACTTTGCAGCCTTTATTACAACTGAAACGATTCTTTTATATCGTTTACTTCAAATATTATTAGAGCTCGTCGTCCTGGATGCAGAAAAAGCATTTGACACCCTGAGCCATGCGATCATGTTAAATAAGCTCTTGCATGATGGAACTGATGGTGATATGTGGATTTAACTTCGGAACATTTATCAAGATCTGTCTCTAATAATTAAGTGGAATAATGAAACATCAGAAAGCATCAATATCATGCAAGGGTTTCGCCAAGAGCAAAATTATCATCTCTGTTATACAAACGATACAATAACACCATTCTCAATGCAATATCCACCAGCAATTTATTCGCAAAGCTAGGCAACATACAAGTAGGCTCACCAACATGTGCGGACGATATTGCATTACTGGGTGAACGATCCAATATACAGACAATCCTCGGCATTATAAAATTCCACTCTAAAAGGGACATGGTTAAAATTAATCCAAATAAATCACAAATAATATGTGTCTCTAAAGGATCGAAACAACAACCTCAATCATACAGCTTCAATGGAAAAGAAATAAAAAGAGTAGAAAAGCTGAAACATCTAGGTATCACTGGAGCTACGAATGTCAAAGTCAACTTGAATGAGAGACTAAAAACTGGTCTACAAAACATATAAGCCTTGCTAGATTCTGGTCTCAAGCCAGAACAGGAATGTTACCGATAGTACTAAAAAGGTATGGAAAAACATATGCCGTCCCACGTTATCTCTATGGACTCGAGGTCCAAATATGCACAAAAAAGGATGTATCTGAGGTAGAAAAATTAGAGGAAGATATTTAAACAATTCAAATGTCTACAAGACGGAACAGAATCCGCAGCAGTATATATACTTATAGGAGATGAGACCATTAAGTCGGTTCTGGACAAAAACATGCTAGCGTTATTCCTCTCAATTTCTCGCCTGGGCGGCTCGATAGAACGAAACATCTTAGAATGGGAATTAGAAATTAGTACAGATTTTGACAACTCTTTCATTTGTGGTAGAAACAAAATTTTGCAAAAATATCAACTGCCAAAAGCAGAAGAAATTATGAAAAATCCTCCATCAAAATATAAGTGGAAAAAACAGCTGAAAAAAGCCATAAATGAATACTGGTCTTCAATTTGGACAGAAGAATGTAACACAAACTCAACGCTCAAACATTTATCTCTACAAAATGATCCAGTAGATAACCCACATAACATTTGGAAATGTGTTCAAAATAACCAATATGACATTAAAAAGGGAGAATTGAAATGTAAGCTAGTAACTGGTACCTACATGCTCCGAAGTACTAGGGCAAAATTTAGTAGAAATACTGTACTACCGTACTTCATACTATGCAAGGATTCCGACAAAACCATTGAACATTTCCTTCTGGAATGTTTTATTCTAAGTGATGTAAGACAACGATATGTGGTAAATTTCTCTACAAATTACGAGAGATAGAAGGGGTACAATAGATTTTCGTATTGATGGATTATTACTGGAAATTATATTGGATTGCTCTGCATTAAACTTATTGAGTAATCAGCCAATAGACAAGATACTTGATATAAAAGGGAACACAAGACCTATGCTACCATTTTCACATGAGGCGAACAAACTTTTATGCGATACCAAGTGACATGAAAATTATTAATATTTAAGCATTTTAGATTTTAGCTTCTCCAGTTTTTAAGTAATAAATGTTACTTGCTAATGAACTCTAAATCATACGCTCCATAACAATACAACGCGGTAATATTAAATATAGTTTGTACCGTCAACATGGGATGCAAAGCTAACATGTACTCTATATCAACATCAATAAACCAAGACCGCAATATTAAATATAGTCTGTACAGTCTGCATGGGATGCCAAGCTAACTGATACAGTCTATAAATACCAACATACCAAGATACATGTTTTATATTTTGATATTAGCCTTGGCAGGGCACTTATCAATTATCGATTATAAATTACTAATTTGTAAATAACATGTTTATTCATAGTGGTGAATCTTATTACCGCCATTTTGTTGTGTACATACTACTTTTTATTAATATAATTTTCTATTTTAACGCACCTCACATAAGCTAATTTTATTTTGATTTATATTTTTTTTTTATTTTAAATATCAAGATATCCGCTTTTCCATAAGTAATTGCTCATTCAAAAAGTGCAGTGCTCCGAAGTAAACGGAGGTACATACCTGCACAGAACAGAACAGAACATGCATACCGGTAAAAGGATATGATAAAGTGCATATTATAACGCATATTGATAACAATTCAACATCACACATGTACAGAATGAATAAAATAGATAACTGAAATATTCATTTATATGTCAATATTCCAAAATATAAGAATAAAACTCAACGATGAAAGACGACAGTTGTGTGTAGAAAAAAAGATTAGGTACACGTCTATTTGAATCAGAATACCGGTAAAATAATTCTGTCGTGTAAATTGCATCATACACGAAAACAAACGTTAAAAAACACGCATTTATATCTTTGTATACTTACATTTCTTGCAAATTTCATTCACCGTTCAGGTACACTTCTCAGAAAATACAGTTCTGGGCTCTGAATGAGAAATTAAACAAAACATATGAATATGCATGTACGTGACAAGTTTTAACCATTATACAAATCTACAAATTAATAAATTGATAATGTTAATGTTTTGTCAAATTCTATTTATACTGCATTTTATCTTCAAAATACACTGATGATATACCAATAAAGCAAGTCCTTCGACATCAACAAAGTATCAAGATATTTATTTTCTATCTCAAGACATCAAATATACTTGTAAAGCTAAGTATCTTCAAAATACAAATATGATATACCAATATTGCAAGTCCTTAGACTTCAATAAAGTATCAAGATGTTTATTTTTCTGTCTCAAGACATAAAATATTTTGTAAGGCTAAGTATCTTCAAAATACAAATATGACATACCGATAAAGCAAGTCCTTAGACATCTACAATGTATCAAGATTTTTATTTCCTATCTCAAGACATTGAATATTTTTGTCAGGCTTAGTATTTTGGAATTGTTTTCGATTTTCAGAAAAGATTTCATGGAAGACTTAAACAATTAAATAGTTTGTCAATACTTTTCTTTAATGTCCTTATTTCATACAAAAATAAGAGTCAACAATCGCATGGACAAATATATTAATTTCTTGTCTGTAGACATTACAAAATATGTTTTTGTCGACACTGGCCTGTTCTGTTTGATGGGATGAAGGAATGACAAACAAACAATATGTATGAATTGAAAACTATCATTTATTATTAAAATGACGAAGAATCAACAAAATGATAACATGGTATAATTAAATCAATAAATCATATTTATAAACAACATATATGTTTATAATTACAAAACCTTGACACATTCCATCAAAGATGGGTTACATTCGCCCATCAAGGATGGGGTTACATTCGAATATAACACTAACATCTTGTATATCAAAGTAAAAGTATGTTTCTTACCGAATGAATGCTGAATCACAATACCCTAATTAAACAAAGTTAAAATATGTCAATTTTAAAATGATTTAAAATAATTTATTATTGAAATGAGTTATCCAGGGAGGGATGCGGTGTACTTTCAGTTCCCAAATATTCCTGCCACTCTATCTGCAAACTGTATCGCCTTCTGAGATCAGATAGCAACATGGGAAGGAACTAACTTTGTATAAAAATTCTTCAATATAAAGTCAAAGAGTGCCGCTGTCTATAGTATCGCCAAGTTTGCCAAAAAATTGCATTTTGTCAACACTGGCTTGCTCTGTTTGATGGGATGAAGGAATGACAAACAAGCAATATGTATGAATTGAAAACTGTCATTTATTATTATAATGACGAAGAATCAACAAAATGCTAAACATGGTATAATTAAATCAATAAATCATATTTATAAACAACATATATGTTTTAATGACAAAACCTTATTCACCCATTTCATCAAAATGAGGTTACATTCGCCATCTTATTGTTACACAAACCTTCCTTGTAACAATATCCCCATCAAACCAGTGACAAAATTTCCGGAAACAATTAGGCCCAACTACCAAAGAAATTTAACAATCTACATTACATATATCTAAGAGCTTTCATTCTGGATTCTATGATTATAACCTGTACATGTATTTACATATTTTAACATGGCTGCCAGAGGCCATGTCCCCATAACCAATGCCAAATACATAATTTACCTATATTAACCATTATATAAAGATATATGTTTATTTTTATTTATTTTTTTTTTTTAATAATCGTTTTTATTCGTTTTATGTCAATATAACTATGTTGATACGTTTACAAAACAGTTTCGTCTGCTTAATTTCGTGAAATATATTAGTATTTCTCACATAGTTTATTACAGTGCGTAAATGTAATCATTAAACTTTATGGGATTCCAAAATTTTATGACAGTCTAAAGTTCAAACCCTAATTGTTTGTAATGACAGACGGAGATGATTCATTACTGTTGGTTTTATAATCTCTCTGAGAATCAGGTTAAATAAGTGTAAAATTGCATGACCAAAGTTGCAAACGTAAATACTTCGTTTCTATTATAAGTTAAGTTATCCTCGAAAATAGTGTTTTGCAATTGTGATAGAAAATGATTGTATATCGTGTTGATATTTCAACTTAGTTACAAAGAACAAAATAAAAACGCTTATTCCACTGCAGCATTACAACCTTAGTTAGTCTTATGATATCTATATATACATATGTATATCCTCTCGGATTATGGTTTCCCATAAAAACATCTAAGGATTGTCAGAGGCCCATGTCCCCATGACAACCAACACCTAACAAACAACCATATAAACTACACAACATTACACCTTAAGTCTGCAATGTACACATGATTGAACGGAAAGAGGCCCATGTCCCCATTTCATTCTAAATCACAGTAACAGACATAGATTCAATTAAGATGTCTTATGACACTTATATCTACATGTATATACCCTCTCTCATCATGGTTGAAAGAGACCTATGTCCCATTGGCAACCAACCCTTACAACAACCATATAAATTTCAAAATATTACAATATTCAATTATCCATGTATCAAAGATTGAATGAAAGAGGTCCTTGTCCCCATTTCATTTTAGTCATTTACAAAATTATATCTTCACTTATTCATCGTACTTTAATTCAAATTACTTCCTTAGAAAATTGATAAGATACATAAAAATTTTGATTTCCTCAAACAACCTTGTACCAGTAACTTTGATCCACAGACAGAAGCCAATGACCCCATGTCTAAAAGATATAGTCAAATACAATGACATCAAAATATTCCTTTTCTATATACATGTATCTATAATACACCACATACAAAATATGCATTTACTAATTAATACAATATAATACATTTGAAGAAAACATTAGACAAAATTTGAATTTACAATTGTAGTTGCATATTTCATAAGCTTAGGTGATTCATTAGGATATTTTTCAAAATAAATTGCCCTGTATGTAAAAGGCCCCTTGCCAATGTGCCAAGGACTCAATTTTGCCTTATAACTAAATGTTAAAGAATCACCCTTCTCTGCTGGAACATATTTGACCACTCTAGATTTGGATTTAAGTAAATCCTCCAAGTAAGTGAAATTTATTTGACCAGCTTTAAGTTTAGGGTTCACACCTAAAGCCAGCGGACGAGATAAACCTTAACCTAAATCTGTTGAAAATGTATCTGTGCTTGAATTATTCTGAAGTAAATGGTTAACCACTTGATTTGGAATTCCTTCAATTAGCGCCGAACACTGTTGATAACCTCTGCTAATAACATTTGAACACGTAGGATTGCTGCTCTCAGATGATGGGTTAACGTTCAAATTTGAGGTGTGTGACTGGGATGGTGCCGTCATATCTGTTGCATCAAATGTAGTGTTACCTTGCGTTGGTGGCAACATGGAATTAACACTCTGCTGGTATTAAAGTTAGATCTGATGTATTTACATTCTTGCCTTATATTACACCAGTACTTCTGAAAATTGTAACAACAGTTTGTGTGATGATTGGTGTTACAACAGTTTATATCCTCAGAACTTGATCATCATTACTTTCACTATCAGTATTTGGAACATTTGGATTTGAAGAATCAGTGTTTGAGTTAAGTAAAGGAATGTCAGTAAGGTACATCCACCCCGGATCAGAATTGCCTATGTTTCCCATTAACTCCCCAGCCTCCGGGTCCTTTTTCTTTTGCAGTACTTCTTTTAGGTAATTGTAAAGTCATCTGATGAGGTGAATGCTGAAAAGGAACATAAAATGTGCACTAATCATAAATACAATATGTAATCAACACAACAAATCTACATAAGTGCCATATGCACTGCTCATCAAGCACCATTTGTACTAGAGCATCATAAATTCATCTAAATGTCATTTGCACCATGCATTGATCACCAAAGCACCATTTGTACTAGGCATCATACATTCATCTAAGTGCCATATGCCCCATGCACTGCTCATCAAAGCACCATTTCCACTAAGCATCATTAATTTATCTAAGTGCAATATGCCATTCACTGCTCATCAAAGCACCATTTTGGCGACTTTTTAACAGGTATATTCGAATGACCGTTAGAAAAAAGCAAAACATCAAGATCAAGATAATCAACTGTAGAATTATTCTACCTAATATAACGGCAATGTTGAGTGTGGTTTAATTTTGTTGAAAATATTGACTCAAAAAAAGTAGACACATAAAACAATCTCATCCAAAAGCAATTGCGAATAAAAGAACGTTTTTCTATTGCAAGGAGGGTCTTTAAAAGTCGAAACTAGTGACAAAGTTTGCAGAAAAATAAATCAACACTTTGATGAAAAGATGCTTTCAATGAACATAAGAATGGTAACTTCATATTACAGATAATTAGTTGTAAACCCATTCGACACACATATCTGCATTCTTAAATACTGATTATTTTGTTAAAATTTGAATGAAAAAAATATAGAGTATACACTGTTTTCTATTATACATTGATTACTTACTTCATCAATATACAATTATTGACTATTTTTTATTATTAATTTCAGGGGGATTGCAAACTCGTCGAATAATCTCACAAAATAAGAAGCCAAAATGTTGGCGACTTTTTTAACAGGTATATTCGAATGACCGTTAGAAAAAAAGCAAAACATCAAGATCAAGATAATCAACTGTACAATTATTCTACCTAATATAACGGCAATGTTGAGTGTGGTTTAATTTTGTTGAAAATATTGACTCAAAAAAGTAGACACATAAAACAATCTCATCCAAAAGCAATTGCGAATTAAAGAACGTTTTTCTATTGCAAGGAGGGTCTTTAAAAAAGTCGAAACTAGTGACAAAGTTTGCAGAAAATAAATCAACACTTTTATGAAAAGATGCTTTCAATGAACATAAGAATGGTAACTCTCATATTACAGATAATTAGTTGTAAACCCATTCGAACACACACATATCTGCATTCTTAAATACTGATTATTTTTGTAAAAATCTGAATGAAAAAATATATAGTATACACTGTTTTCTATTATACATTGATTACTTACTTCATCAATATACAATTATTGACTATTTTTATTATTAATTTCAGGAGGATTGCAAACTCGTCGAATAATCTCACAAAATTAGAAGCCAAAATGTTGGCGACTTTTAACAGGTATATTCGAATGACCGTTAGAAAAAAAGCAAAACATCAAGATCAAGATAATCAACTGTACAATTATTTTACCTAATATAACGGCAATGTTGAGTGGTTTAATTTTGTTGAAAATATTGACTCAAAAAAGTAGACACATAAAACAATCTCATCCAATAGCAATTTGCGAATAAAAGAACGTTTTTCTATTGCAAGGAGGGTCTTTAAAAGTCGAAACAAGTGACAAAGTTTGCAGAAAATAAATCAACACTTTGATGAAAAGATGCTTTCAATGAACATAAGAATGGTAACTTCATATTACAGATAATTAGTTGTAAACCCATTCGAACACACATATCTGCATTCTTAAATATTGATTATTTTTGTAAAAATTTGAATGAAAAAAATATATAGTATACACTGTTTTCTATTATACATTGATTACTTACTTCATCAATATACAATTATTGACTATTTTTTATTATTAATTTCAGGGGGATTGCAAACTCGTCGAATAATCTCACAAAATAAGAAGCCAAAATGTTGGCGACTTTTTTAACAGGTATATTCAAATGACCGTTAGAAAAAAAGCAAGACATCAAGATCAAGATAATCAACTGTACAATTATTCTACCTAATATAACGGCAATGTTGAATGTGGTTTAATTTTGTTGAAAATATTGATTCAAAAAGTAGACATATAAAACAATCTCATCCAAAAGCAATTGCGAATTAAAGAACGTTTTTCTATTGCAAGGAGAGTCTAAAAAGTCGAAACTAGTGACAAAGTTTGCAGAAAAATAAATCAACACTTTTATGAAAAATGCTTTCAATGAACATAAGAATGGTAACTTATATTACAGATAATTAGTTGTAAACCCATTCGAACACACATATCTGCATTCTTAAATACTGATTATTTTTGTAAACAATTTGAATGAAAAAAAAATATATAGTATACACTGTTTTCTATTATACATTGATTACTTACTTCATCAATATACAATTATTGACTATTTTTTATTATTAATTTCAGGGGGATTGCAAACTCGTCGAATAATCTCACAAAATAAGAAGCCAAAATGTTGGCGACTTTTTTAACAGGTATATTCGAATGACCGTTAGAAAAAAAGCAAAACATCAAGATCAAGATAATCAACTGTACAATTATTTTACCTAATATAACGGCAATGTTGAGTGTGGTTTAATTTTGTTGACAATATTGACTCAAAAAAAGTAGACACATAAAACAATCTCATCCAATAGCAATTGCGAATAAAAGAACGTTTTTCTATTGCAAGGAGGGTCTTTAAAAAGTCGAAACTAGTGACAAAGTTTGCAGAAAAATAAATCAACACTTTGATGAAAAGATGCTTTCAATGAACATAAGAATGGTAACTTCATATTACAGATAATTAGTTGTAAACCCATTCGAGCACACATATCTGCATTCTTAAATACTGATTATTTTGTAAAAATTTGAATGAAAAAAAATATATAGTATACACTGTTTTCTATTATACATTGATTACTTACTTCATCAATATACAATTATTGACTATTTTTATTATTAATTTCAGGGGATTGCAAACTCGTCGAATAATCTCACAAAATAAGAAGCCAAAATCTTGGCGACTTTTTAACAGGTATATTCAAATGACCGTTAGAAAAAAGCAAAACATCAAGATCAAGATAATCAACTGTAGAATTATTTTACCTAATATAACGGCAATGTTGAGTGTGGTTTAATTTTGTTGAAAATATTGACCCAAAAAGTAGACACATAAAACAATCTCATCCAATAGCAATTGCGAATAAAAGAACGTTTTTCTATTGCAAGGAGAGTCTTTAAAAAGTCAGAAACTAGTGACAAAGTTTGCAGAAAAATAAATCAACACTTTTATGAAAAATGCTTTCAATGAACATAAAGAACGTAACTTATATTACAGATAATTAAAGTTGTAAACCCATTACGAACACACATATCTGCATTCTAAAAACTGATTGATTATGTTTGTAAAAATTTGAATGAAAAAAAATATATAGTATACACTGTTTTCTATTATACATTGATTACTTACTTCATCAATATACAATTATTGACTATTTTTTATTAATAATTTGAGGAGAATTTTCAAACTCGTCGAATAATCTCAAAATAAGAAGCCAAAATGTTGGCGACTTTTTAACAGGTATATTCGAATGACCGTTAGAAAAAAGCAAAACATCTAGATCAAGATAATCAACTGTACAATTATTTTACCTAATATAACGGCAATGTTGAGTATGGTTTAATTTTTTTTGAATATTGACTCAAAAAAGTAGGCACGTAAAACAATCTCATCCATAAGCAATTGCGAATAAAAGTACGTTTTACTATTGCAAGGAGAGTCTTTAAAATATCGAAACTAATGACAAAGTTTGCAGAAAAATAAATCAACGCTTTTATGAAAGATGCTAAATGAACATAACAGAGGGTAACTTCATATTTCAGATAATTAGTTGTAAACCCATTCAAACACATATATCTGCATTCTAAATACTGATTATTTTTGTAAAAATCTGAATGAAACAAATTATAGTATACACTGTTTTCTATTATACATTGATTACTTACTTCATCAGTATACAATTATGGACTATTTTTTATTATTAATTTCAGGAGAATTTTCAAACTCGTCGAATAATCTCACAAAATAAGAAGCCAAAATGTTGACGACTTTTTTAACAGGTATATTCGAATGACCGTTAGAAAAAGCAAAACATCAAGATCAAGATAATCAACTGTACAATTATTTCACCTAATATAACGGCAATGTTGAATGTGGTTTAATTTTGTTGAAAATATTGATTTCAAAAAAGTAGGCACATAAAACAATCTCATCCAATAGCAATTGCGAATTAAAGAACGTTTTTCATTGCAAGGAGGGTCTTTAAAATATAGAAACTAATGACAAAGTTTGCAGAAAATAAATCAACGCTTTTATGAAAAGATGCTTTCAATGAACATAACAGAGGTAAACCCATTAAAACATATTCATATTTCAGATAATTAGTTGTAAACATTGATTACTACTTCATCAATACACAATTATGACTATATATAAGAAAATGGTATGCCAAAAGTGCCAATGAGACAACATCTCCATCAAGATAATCAAAATTATTATAAATATAAACCATGTTGAATAGGTCAAAAGTACAGTCTTCAACTTGGAGCACGTAAAACATAACGAACAGTAAGCTATTAGGACCCAAAAATTACTATTGCAAAAACCATTCAAACAGGAAAACCAACGGTCTAATCTATATAAAATAACGAAACGCTTTAGAAACACTTAATGAACCACATCAACAAACGACAACTACTGAACATCAGATTCCTATATATATCTGCATTCTAAGTTATTGATTATTTTGTATAAAATCTGAGTGAAAAAAATAATAGTATACACTGTTTTCTATTATACATTGATTACTTACTTCATCAATATACAATTATGACTATTTTTTATTATTAATTTCAGGAGAATTTTCAAACTCGTCGAATAATCTCACAAAATAAGAAGCCAAAATGTTGGTGATTTTTTAACAGGTATATTCGAATGACCGTTAGGAAAAAGCAAAACATCAAGATCAAGATAATCAACTGTACAATTATTTTACCTAATATAACGGCAATGTTGAGTGTGGTTTAATTTTGTTGAAAATATTGACCAAAAAAGTAGGCACATAAAACAATCTCATCCAAAAGCAATTATGAATAAAAGAACGTTTTTTCTATTGCAAGGAGGGTCTTTAAAAAGTCGAAACTAGTGACAAAGTTTGCAGAAAAATAAATCAACACTTTTATGAAAAAGATGCTTCAATGAACATAAGAATGGTAACTTCATATTACAGATAATTAGTTGTAAACCCATTCGAACACACATATCTGCATTCTTAAATACTGATTATTTTGTAAAAATTTGAATGAAAAAATATATAGTACACTGTTTTCTATTATACATTGATTACTTACTTCATCAATATACAATTATTGACTATTTTTATTATTAATTTCAGGGAATTGCAAACTCGTCGAATAATCTCACAAAATAAGAAGCCAAAATGTTGTCGACTTTTTAACAGGTATATTCGAATGACCGTTAGAAAAAAGCAAAACATCAAGATCAAGGTAATCAACTGTACAATTATTCTACCTTATATAACGGCAATGTTGAATGTGGTTTAATTTTGTTGAAAATATTGATTAAAAAAAAGGGCACGTAAAACAATCTCATCCATAAGCAATTGCGAATAAAAGAACGTTTTTCTATTGCAAGGAGAGTCTTTAAAATGTAGAAACTAGTGACAAGGTTTGAAGAAAAAATCAACGCTTTTATGAAAAGATGCTTTCAATGAACATAAGAGTGGTAACTTCATATTTCAGATAATTAGTTGTTAACCCATTCGAACCCATATATCTGCATCCTTAGTTACTGATTATTTTGTAAAAATCTGAATGAAAAAAAAAATATATATACTATACACTGTTTTCTATTACATTGATTACTTACTTCATCAATATACAATTGTTGACTATTTTTATTATTAATTTAGGAGAATTTCAAACTCGCTGAATAATCTCACAAAATAAGAACCCAAAACGTTGGCGACTTTTTAACAGGTATATTCGAATGACCGTTAGAAAAAAGCAAAACAACAAGATCAAAATAATCAACTGAACAATTATTCTACCTAATATACGGCAATGTTCAGTGTTGTTTAATTTTGTTGAAAATATTGACTGAAAAAGTAGGCACGTAAAACAATCTCATCCATAAGCAATTGCAAATAAAAGAACGTTTTTCATTGCAAGGAGGGTCTTTAAAAAGTCGAAACTAGTGACAAAGTTTCCAGAAAATAAATCAGCGCTTTATGAAAAGATGCTTTAAATGAACATAAGAGTGGTAACTCATATTTCAGATAATAAGTTGTAAACCCATCCGAACACATATATCTGCATTCTTAGTTATTGATTATTATTGTAAAAAATCTAAATGAAAAAATATATAGTATACACTGTTTTCTATTATACATTGATTAATTACTCACAAAACGCTTACTAAACTGAACGATTATTACTGCATTGACAGTCATAATCACCAACCTAATTCACCATATAAACTAATGACCATCATGGAGAAAGACCTATTTATCTCCTGTTGTACACATATAAACAACAAAAATAACTCCATTTCTAGTCTGAATGATGAACTTATTGAATCAGAGTTACAAACACTTTCTCGTGAAGGCGAAGAAACAAATCTGTATAGTATATAGAAATGCTATCCTAAATGGAAATACTGTCGACTGTACATTATGTGGACAATGGCTACACACTGCTTGTGAAGGAATATCAGAAAACTCACTTAACAACCATACAGACTATATATGCTCGTCATGCCGATTACTAGATAAACACGATTCCATATGACAAAAGTAAAATCACAAAAATACTGAACTCCGAGGAAAATTCAAAAGGAAAGTCCTAATCAAATGGCAAAATCAAAAGCTCAAACACATCAAACGAATGGATAACAACTGTCATATTTCTGACTTTATACAGGCATTTTCTTATGCAGAAAATGGTGGTTTGAACCTGGTTTTATAGCTAGCTAAACCTCTCACTTGTATGACAGTCGCATCAAATTCCATTATATTGACAGCGATGTGAACAAAACAAACAGACACAATAGGTAAAATGTCAAAATAGGATGCATCCTTGCATAATGAAGAGATTCAACAAAGAGCTGAAACCCATCCCAAAACAACTATATGAATCGAAGAGCTAAATGCATACCTATGCTATAACAACATGTCAAGCAACCGATACAGAACAATCTAATACATGCCTATCCACCAGTCAGAAACAGCACTAAATAACATATCACCAAACAAAATTTACATATCCATCTATTGAAGTAAAAGCTTAACAAAAACGGACAAACAAGAAGGACAATCTAGAACAAACCAATCTTGAACTACAACTTACCGAATGTAAAGTGAAAATCAGTAATCTACAGACAGTCGATCAAGAATATAGTCAAACAATTGACCTTCTATTATCTAAATTAGGCATACAATCTCCATTAGATAACAACAGCAAACATCCTTCTAACTATCAAAATTAGGGATGTCAACGAGTACTGAGTATCGCTCGGTAGTTCCGAGTATCGAATACCAAAATGATACTCGACTAATCGGTTTTCAGTTTGAATATTGCTGTCTTCTTTATATAAAATTGATCTTCTTGTGAACCTCATTCGAAAAATTAAATAGGCATCACTGATTAATCATACTACTTAATGAATACATTTTGTTTCGAATGCTTGTGCTAAATTGTCATTTAAAAGCCTGAAAATGCGCGCGGCTATACCTAGGCTAACACTTTAAACTAAACATGTCTTAGCCATTTCTCACATCGGTACTGTCAGAGCAAATATGTTCGTCTGCAAGACTGTAATTTACAAAATTGCAAAACCGACTGTCCCCAATAATAGTTGACAAGGAAATGTTTCCAAACAAAATAAATTGTTGTATCCTCTGGTGACCCTCAGTGAATAGTGAAACTTTAATTTTACGTCTTTGTAAACATAAAATGTGTTTTATAACGATTACCAAATACTATTGTTTGATATGGTTATTCTTGTTATAATTTTTAAATAGGTGTTCATTAAATTATATTGATTATATTATTGTTTTTTTTAACATAATTAGTACCTGTAGGTAATGAGCTATTAATTATGGTGTGTAATTCCTTGTCCCAGATACTTATGTAGATGGTTTTCGTCTGTTGAACAACAAACCACAGAATGTAAAATTCGTATTTTGTGTTCCCGTGTTGTAGATACATATTCCCGAGCGAGTACTCGATTATCGCTGGATAAAACCAACGAGTACTGATTAGTAATTGTTCACCGAGTTGACATCCCTAATCAAAATCATCAGCTGGAAATGAAATTCGAAGGACAAATTAATAATTTAAAATGAATTTTGAACATCAGCTTGATATTATGTCCTACAAATGAAACACAATACAGAAGTCAACGAACTCAAATGTAAACTTTATCATATGTAAATGAATGTAACAAATATAAAACTCTCGAAAGCGGAATTCAACAACCACCTAGTCAGTACGCTCAGATGAATACACAATTCGCTCCATTTCCAGAATCTCAGAATGGGAACTTTACTCAACAGACACTAAACCATCCACAAACAAATGGTGTGCAATGGCAAGTCCCCAATATGGATTAGACCACCACCATATCAAGCACCTATGGTACTGGTATTTACCCATATGCTCATCATGTGCAACAACAAAAGACTCATAGTAGCCATGATACAAGGCCAAAAATTATCAACCAACACGCCAAAGAGTAAATACTGAAAATCAGGGACAAATTCAAGCAAGAATGCAAAGGCTAATCAAAAACTGACAAAAACACAAAACTAACAGTGAAATAGTTGACAAACAAAAACTCACCACAAAGGACAAGAATATCAATGGCCAAACCAGTACTCTCAACAAAATCTGTATCAAACCAGGCGGATCAAAACACTCAGAAGAACACCCAAATAAAGGATGTATACAAAATTCGATCTGGACAAATCTAATAGTAACCCAGATACTCAACCACATGGAAATATATTACATCATAGAAGTATTTCAGAACCAGTCTTAAACTATGAGCAAATGAACTCGACCAAGCCTTTTTTAGGAGCAGGCAGAGGCTCAACCGTAAACTGGACAACAGACCACATGAATTTACAATAGGGACCATCAATATTCAAAATATAAAAGGTAACACCCTGTGTCTTAATTCAATTCTGGAAACAGTACAGATTCTGTGTATTCAAGAACATTGGTTACTATCTTTGGAAAAAAATAAAACAAAGGAAATAAATAAAAAATTCTCAAAAAATATCAAATCAGTGGATGATGAAAACCCGTTATTGAACTATAAATCAGTACGTGGCTATGGTAGAACAACAATTCTTTGGCAAAAAGACTTAACCAACACAGTTAATATAATGCCGGATGGGAATTTCTCATTCAAGTACTAACAATAAACAATGAATACACAGATACACTAGATCAAATCTCAGAAATTATGGATAAGTATAAAGAAACTTACCAGATAATCCTATGTGGCGATATAAATGCGTCCTTATATCGTGATAATAGAAGGCGGGACAAAGTCTTCGAAGAGTTCAAAATATAAACAACCTCCTTATACCAGATAGCTATCCGATAAAGCCAACCTTTTTCCATCACAATGGTAAATATACCTCACAACTTGGCTATTTCTTGTTTGAGGAAAAAATTATACAGCAGTTAAATCCAACTGTGAAAATAGCTACAAGACATCCTACAAATACCTCAGATCATACGCTGGTCACAGCAAATATGGCTCTACATGTTAAAAGATGTACTCAACACCCTGTCAAATATACACAAGGCCAAACTGGAGAAAATGTGACAAAAATCTGTACAAATCATCTGTTGAAAATAGTCTTGGCAATACATATGGGCAAAATAAAATACCAAACAACGTAGAATCACGTATACAAAAATAGAATCTGTACTCATAAAGCTATAATGAAATCTATCCCAAGCTATAGAAAACTAAAACTCTGTTGGCAAGGGCATATGGAACAGCAATATTAGCCAAGCATCTAATGAAGCAGAGTCCGCACTGGAAAGATAAAACCAACAAAAATCAGGATGCGGTTTTAGAAAAGCAGACTCTCAAAAACAAAAAACGTCGTCTGCGACAACTACAGAGGCAGGCACATGCATCAAAAAGGAAAAATTCATAAAGGAAATTATGCAAGTTTCGGAAAAAGACAGTAACAACATTTCATAAATTAATAAAACACCAAGGATCCAACCACCTATCGAATACTGATGAACTTTACATTAGAAATGAGAAATTGAAGGTGAAATATACTTAAAGCCTGGTCTATATATTTGGAAAAGCTCGGAACACCAAATTATGACAAACATATTTTTGACCTGGAACGCTTCCGCCTAACAAAATGCAAATGATATCATTTTGAAAATCAACACTTCAAAAGAAAATTAAACAACCAACTCCTGAAGAAGTTAAACTGCTATTAAGAACCTGAGCACTGGCAAAACATCAGACGAAAATGGTATCTGTTCTGAACATTATCAACATGCGGTGGATGAAGTATCTGTGGAAATCGTAAGTATAATCAACAATATTTTCTCTGATCTGGATGTACCAAAGAGTCTAAAAATGGTATATTAACACCTTCCTTAAAAAGAAGAAGTATAAAACCATATCTGGAAACCACAGGAATTGTCGTTATAAGTATTTCTTCTAAAATCTTTGAATCCATTGTTAAAGGAGGCTAGAATATGAACTACTACCATCACAAAATCCATTACAAGGAGGGTTTACAGAAAGTGCATCAAGCCCTTTGCAGCCTTCATTACAACTGAAACGATTCTTTATATCGTTTTCTTCAAATATTATTAGAACTCGTAGCCCTGGATGCAGAAAAAGCATTCTGACACCTGAGCCATGAGATCATATTAAATAAGCTCTTGCATGATGGAATTAACGGCGATATGTGGATTTAACTTCAGAACATTTATCAAGATCTGTCTCTAATAATTAAGTGGAATAATGAAACATCAGAAAGCATCAATATCATGCAAGAGTTTCGCCAAGGAGCAAAATTATTATCTCTGTTCAACAAACGATACAATAACACCATTCTCAATGCAATATCCACCAGCAAATTAGTCGCAAAGGCAACATACAAGTAGGCTCACCAACATGTGCGGACGATATTGCATTACTGGGTGAACGATCCGATATACAGACAATGCTCGGCATTATAGAATCCCACACTAAAAGGGACATGGTTAAAATTAATCCAAATAAATCCTAAATAATATGTGTCTAAAAGATCGAAACAACAACCTTAATCATACAGCTTCAATGGAAAAGATATAAAAAGAGTAGAAAAGCTGAAACATCTAGGTATCACTAGAGCTACGAATGTCAAAGTCAACTTGAATGAGAGACTAAAACTGGTCGACAAAACATATAAGTTTTGCTAGGTTCTGGTCTACATGCCAGAACAGGAATGTCACCGATAGTACTAAAAAGGTATGGAAAACATATGCCGACCCACGTTATCTCTATGGACTCGAGGTCAAAATTTGCACAAAAAGGATGTATCTGAGCTAGAAAAATTAGAAGAAGATATTTAAACAATTCAAATGTCTACAAGACGGAACAGCATCCGCAGCAGTATATATACTAATAGGAGCTGAGACCATTTAGTTGGTTCTGGACAAAACATGCTAGCGTTATTCCTCTTAATTTCGCCTGGGCGGCTCGATAGAACGAAACATCTTAGAATGGGAATTAGAAATTAGTACAGATTTTGACAACTCTTTCATTTGTGGTAAAACAAAATTTTGCAAAATATCAATTGCCAAAAGCAGAAGAAATTATGAAAAATCCTCCATCAAAATATAAGTGGAAAAACAGCTGAAAAAAAAACCATAAATGAATACTGGTCTTCAATTTGGACAGAAGAATATAACACAAAATCAACGCCCAAACATTTATCTCTACAAAATGATCCGGTAATAACCCACATAACATTTGGAAATGTGTTCAAAATAACCAATATGACATTAAAAGGCAGAATTGAAATGTAAGCTAGTAACTGGTACCTACATGCTCTGGAAGTACTAGGCAAAATTTAGTAGAAATACTGTACTACCGTACTTCATACTATGCAAGGATTCCGACAAAACCATTGAACATTTCCTTCTGGAATGTTTTATTCTAAGTGATGTAAGACAACGATATGTGGTAAATTTCTACAAATTACGAGAGATAGAAGGGGTGGTACAATAGATTTTCGTATTGATGGATTATTACTGAAATTATATTGGATTGCTCTGCATTAAACTTATTGAGTAATCAGTCAATAGACAAGATACTTGATATAGAAAGGGGAACACAAGACCTATGCTACCATTTACACATGAGGCGGACAAAACTTTTATGCGATACCAAGTGACATGAAAATTATTAATATTTAAGCATTTTAGATTTTTACTTCTCCAGTTTTTAAGTAATAAATGTTACATGCTAATGAACTCTAAAGTATACGCTCCATTACAATACAACGCGGTGATATTAAATATAGTTTGTACTGTCTGCATGGGATGCAAAGCTAACATGTACTCTATATCAACATCAATAAACCAAGACCGCATATTAAATATAGTCTGTACAGTCTGCATGGATGCCAAGCTAACTGATACAGTCTATAAATACCAGCATACCAAGATACATGTTTTATATTTTTGATATTAGTTTGGCAGGGCACTTATCAATTATCGATTATAAATTACTAATTTGTAAATAACATGTTTATTCATAGTGGTGAATCTTATTACCGCCATTTTGTTGTGTACATACTACTTTTTATTAATATAATTTTCTATTTTAACGCACCTCACATAAGCTAATTTTATTTTGATTTATATTTTTTTTTATTTTAAATATCAAGATATCCGCTTTTTCCATAAGTAATTGTTTCATTCAAAAGTGCAGTGCTCGAAGTAAACGGAGGTACATACCTGCACAGAACAGAACAGAACATGCATACCGGTAAAAAGGATTTGATAAAGGGCATAGTATAACGCATATTGATAACAATTCAACATCACACATGTACAGAATGAATAAAATAGATAACTGAAATATTCATTTATATGTCAATATTCCAAAATATAAGAATAAAACTCAACGATGAAAGACGACAGTTGTGTGTAGAAAAATATTAGGTACACGTCTATTTGAATCGGAACACCGGTAAAAATAATTCAGTCGTGTAAATTGCATCATACACGAAAACAAACGTTAAAAACATGCATTTATATCTTTGTATATACTTACATTTCTTGAAAATTTGATTCACCGTGCAGGTACACTTCTCAGAAAATACAGTTCTGGGCTCTGAGTGAGAAATTAAACAAAAACATATGAATATACATGTACGTGACAAGTTTTAACCATTATACAAATCTACAAATTAATAGAATGATAATGTTAATTTTTTGTCATATTCTATTTATACTGCATTTTATCTTCAAAATACACTTATGATATACCAATAAAGCAAGTCCTTCGACATCAACAAAGTATCAAGATATTTATTTTCTATCTCAAGACATAAAATATATTTGTAAAGCTAAGTATCTTCAAAATACAAATATGATATACCAATAATGCAAGTCCTTCGACTTCAATAAAGTATCAAGACGTTTATTTTCTGTCTCAAGACATAAGATATTTTGTAAGGATAAGTATCTTCAAAATACAAATATGACATACCGATAAAGAAAGTCCATAGACATCTACAATGTATCAAAATATTTATTTCCTATCTCAAGACATACAATATTTTGGTAAGGCTTAGTATTTTGGAATTATTTTCGATTTTCAGAAAAGATTTCATGGAAGACTTAAACAATTACATAGTTTGTCAATACTTTTCTTTAATGTCCTTATTTCATACAAAAAATAAGAGTCAACAATCGCATGCACAAATATATTAATTTCTTGTCTGTAGACATTACAAAATATGTTTTGTCGACACTGGCCTGTTCTGTTTGATGGGATGACGGAATGACAAACAAACAATTTGTATGAATTGAAAACTATCATTTATTATTAAATGACGAAGAATCAACAAAATGATAACATGGTATAATTAAATCAATAAATCATATTTATAAACAACATATATGTTTATAATTACAAAACCTTATTGACACATTCCATCAAAGATGGGGTTACATCTGCCCATCAAGGATGGGGTTACATTCGAATATAACACTAACATCTTGTATATCAAAGTAAAAGTATGTATGTTCCTTACCGAATGAATGCTGAATCACAATACCCTAATTAAACAAAGTTAAAATATGTCAATTTTAAAATGATTAAAAATAATTTATTATTGAAATGAGTTATCAGGAGGGATGCGGTGTACTTTCAGTTCCCAAATATTCTGCCACTCTCTATCTGCAAACTGTATCGCCTTCTGAGATCAGATAGCAACATGGAAGGAACTAACTTTGTATAAAATTTCTTCAATATAAAGTCAAAGAGTAATGCCGCTGTCTATAGTATCGCCAAGTTTGCCAAAAAATTGCATTTTTGTCAACACTGGCTTGCTCTGTTTGATGGGATGAAGGAATGACAAACAAGCAACATGTATGAATTGAAAACTGTCATTTATTATTATAATGACGAAGAATCAACAAAATGCTAAACATGGTATAATTAAATCAATAAATCATATTTATAAACAACATATATGTTTTAATGACAAAACCTTATTGACCCATTTCATCAAAATGAGGTTACATTCGCCATCTTATTGTTACACAAAACTTCTTTGTAATAATATCCCCATCCAAACCAGTGACAAAAATTTCCGGAAACAATTAGGCCCAACTACCAAAAGAAATTTAACAATCTACATTATTTACATATATCTAAGAGCTTTCATTCTGGATTCTATGATTCTAACCTATACATGTATTTACAGATTTAATATGTTCTGCTGAAGGCGCATGTCCCCATGGCAACCAATGCCAAATACACATAATTTACCTCATATTAACCATTATATAAAGATATATGTTTTATTTTTTATTTATTTTTTTTAATAATCATTTTCGTTTTATGTCAATATAACTATATTGATACGTTTACAAAACAGTTTCGTCTGCTTAATTTCGTGAAATATATTAGTATTTCTCACATAGTTTATTACAGTGCGTAAATGTAATCATTAAACTTTGTAGGATTCTCAAAATTTTATGACAGTTCTAAAGTTCAAACCCTAATTGTTTGTAATGACAGACGGAGATGATTCATTACTGTTGGTTTTATAATCTCTCTGAGAATCGGGTTAAATAAGTGTAAAAATTGCATGACCAAAGTTGCAAACGTAAATTCTTCGTTTCTATTATAAGTTAAGTTATCCTCGAAAATAGTGTTTTGCAATTGTGATAGAAAATGATTGTATATCGTGTTGATATTTCAACTTAGTTACAAAGGAAAAAAAAAAACGCTTATTCCACTGCAACATTACAGCCTATAGTTAGTCTTATGACATCTATATATACATATGTATATCCTCCTCGGATTATGGTTTCCCATAAAACATCTAAGTATTGTCAGAGGCCTATGTCCCCATGACAACCAACACCCAACAAACAACCATATCAACTACACAACATTACATCTTAAGTCTGCAATGTACACATGATTGAACGGAAAGAGGCCTATGTCCCCATTTCATTTCTAAATCACAGTAACAGACATAGATTCTATTAAGATGTCTATGACACTTATATCTACATGTATATCTCTCTCATCATGTGTTGAAAGAGACCTATGTCCCATTGGCAACCAACTTACAACAACCATATAAATTTAAAATATTACAATATTCAATTATCCATGTATCAAAAGATTGAATGAAAGAGGTCCTTGTCCCATTTCATTTTGAATCATTATAAAATTATATCTTCACTCTATTCATCGTACTTAATTCAAATTACTTCCTTAGAAAATTGATAAGATATAAAAAAATTTTGACTCAAACAACCTTGTACCAGTAACTTTGATCCACAGACAGAAGCCAATGACCCCATGTCAAAGATATAAACAAACACAATGACATCAAAATATTCCTTTTCTATATACATGTATCTATAATACACCACATACAAAATATGCATTTACTAATTAATACAATATAATACATTTGAAGAAAACATTAGACAAAATTTGAATTTACAATTGTAGTTGCATATTTCATAAGCTTAGGTGATTCATTAGGATATTTTTCAAAATAAATTGCCCTGTATGTAAAAGGCCCCTTGCCAATGTGCCAAGGACTCAATTTTGCCTTATAACTAAATGTTAAAGAATCACCCTTCTCTGCTGGAACATATTTGACCACTCTAGCTTGGGATTTAAGTAAATCCTCCAGGTTAGTGAATTTATTTGACCAAATATCAGCTTTAAGTTTAGGGTCCACACCCAAAGCCAGTGGAGGATAAACCTTGACCTCCTAAATCTGTTGAAAATGTATCTGTGCTTGAATTATTCTGAAGTAAATGGTTAAACACTTGATTTCCTTCAATTGGCGCCGAACACTGTTGGCAGCCTCTGTTAATAACATTTGAGCACGAAGGATTGAGGCTCTCAGATAATGGGTTAACGTTCATATTTGAGGTGTGTGACATGGGATGGTGCCGTCATATCTGTTGCATAAAATGTAGTGTTACTTTGCGTTGGTGGTAACATGGAATTAACACTCTGCAACCGGTTTGTCAGTGCTGGTATTAAAGTTAGATCTGATGTATTTGCATCCTTGCCTTATATTACACCAGTACTTTTGAGAATTGTAACAACAGTTTGTGTGATGATTGGTGTTACAACAGTTTATATGTGTTTTCTGACAAATGTACTTGCACGGTCAATCAAGTTTACAAGAAATGTAAGTATTTACAAAGATATACTTGCGTGTTCTTAACGTTTGTTATCGTGTGTAATGCAATTTATCCGACTGAATTATTTTACCGGTGTTCCTCTCCAATGGACGTGTACTTGATATTTTCTATAACAACTGTCGTTTTTATAATGGAGTTTATTCTTATAATTTGAAATATTGACATATGAACAAAATATTATGTTTATTATATATATTATATATGTAATGTTTGCTCTGACGCTTTCCTACGACTGATTCGTAAACACTCCATGGTCAGTATAGTTACAATGTGTTAAACCTGTACCGTAGTCCTGAATAATAATAATATTTGATATTCGAGATAATGTAATTTTACTTGGACACTTTTCTCCGACTACTCCGTGGTAAGCCTAGTTAACATGTAGCCTATTGACACATTTGTTTTAACATGTTTGACACGTGTTGACGATTTGCATGCGAGTCATTTCATACTGGATACATTTTCACCAACAAAGGGACATGTCTTACCAGAAAAGAATTACGGCATGTGCCATATATATATGTGTGAATAATTTTGTCATGTAATGTTTACATGTACACTGGTGTTCCTAATCTCCACGATAACATCCAATAAAATCTAAATATAAATCAGGTTTAACGCCACCTATTTATCTTGTTTGCAGATGTCAATCGTAATAATAATGCTTGCAAACGTTTATATAAACAAAGCAAGCAAGCCGACCAAAGTCTTGCTCTACAAGCGTTAGGAAATTAGCCCTAGGAGCGCTTTTAAAATGGTCTTATTAATGCCCTAGACACAAAACACTATTGAACATAAATTTAAATTCAAATTAACCACTTGTTCATTCGACCTAAAAATAGACCAATAAAAACAGTTAGTGAGTCTTTTTAAAATGTTCAATGTTTAAAGTACCGACTTTTTTAAGGCCTTGTCTCGTTTCTATCTTTTTTCTTATTTTATTATAAAGTAAAGACTCGGGTGTACATGTTGTGTCAATCTGTATATTTATAATGGGAACAAGTTTGAAAATACTACATTGACTATTTTGCCTAAATTAATACGGTATGCAACACGACTAACTTATTGAGGTAAACATTTAAATGTCTGTGTAATGTGCAAAATCTAATGAATAATGAATGGCTTACACATTGGCATGCTGCTGTGCACAAAATGTGTCTTATGCATTTAGATAATTAAAATGTATGAACAAAAGTTTGAAATCTAAATCCAGACTGTTAAGAACTTTGCCGTAGAGTTTTCCTGAAGAATACCGAAAGAGTGAGTGGTTGACATGAAAAATACGTAAAGATGCTACTTTGAACTCTTGTGGACTTCTGACGGGCCCAGATCCCAGAACGATATTTGAATGGGCAATGGCCACAGTCAATACATTTGAAATAAAATAGGTATGGTCTAGAAGTTTTCTTTAGGAAATTCCTGAGGAGTACCAAATGAGTGAGTGAGTTGTTTACATGAAAATACAAAATGCAACTCTGAATCCCTGTGGTGTCCAGACGAACCCGTATCACATGCCAATATTTAGGTAGCACTCCACAGTTAGATGTGCATTTCGGCACCCGTGGATTTTTGTCGCACGAACTTTGCAATTAAATTATACGAAAAAATGAGGCGAACCATACCCAACTTTTATTTGATCATTTGATAGATTAATATCCATAGATTCAGACAGATATCACTTAAAAGGATTGGAATTTTAGTTTGAACCAAATTTTGGGGAATATGTGACATTTCCATGCCCCTTTGTGTAATATGTTATGGTGAATAAGTGCAGAATATTGCCATGGATACACAAAAAGGAATCATATTACACCATTTTAACTGTCCAAAGTCAAGTCTATGGAAGATTCTGATTACATAAATATGCACGTATATGACACAATCAGCTAGTTCAATGTATCAGAAAGCCAAGAATAAAAGTTGATTAAACATTTTGGGCCAATTTTAATTGTATTTCCTAACCTTATGACATGTCAGAAAGCACAGAATGGCACTATTTAAGATAAATCCTGCCACAAATCTATTGACTGGTCGATTTTAATTTTATTTCTGAAAGAACAAAATTCTAGGATGATATACATGTTAATTTTATTGTTTACTCTCCTTAGCAACCAATTATAGACATTTTGACACTAAGAAATGGTTCGGTCTTAAATTGTACTCCATTAGCTTCAACCTTGTAACAGAATGATTGCTCTTTATATGATAGCCTCTGTATATCCATGTATCGCTTTATATCTTTATATCTTTTTAATGCGAATAAGTCAAATTAACATTTCTAGCAAGATATTATATTACAATTTGACATGAATTAAATTTTAAGTTGCCACCACTATTAGAAATGTATGCCCAATTTCAAAAGAGAGGCAAAGAATACCAAAGGGACATTAAAACTCACAAGACGAAAATAAACTGACAACGCCACGGCTAAAAAAGAAAAGGACAAACAGACAAACAACAGTACACAAAACACAACATAGAAAAACTAAAGACTGAGCAACACGAACCCCACCAAAAACTTGGGGTGATCTCAGGGTGCTCCGGAAGGGTAAGAAGATCCTGCTTTACATGTGGCACCCGTCGTGTTGCTAATGCTAGTACAACCCCGGTGTTCAGCCTAATTCTAAAATTTACGAAGGGAAGATTTCAACTTCACCACTTGGAACTTTTGGTTTAATAGCTTCCTTGCAAGCAGCAACCCTCAAGGAAATCATGATGGGAAATACAAGCCCTGGAATATCGTATCAACTGGGAGATATAAACTCCGTATGAAGGCGCTTTTGGAATGTTGCTACATAGAAATGGAAAGTTCACAATTGGGAAGCTGAAATCATCTCTTTGGCGTAAAGTTCTGTTTTCAGCCGACCATCATTGTCAATTTCTAGATGTAAGTCAAGATATGAGACAGACAAGCAAGTTTCTAAACCAAGGCTTGGTATGCTATTTACATCAAAATTGGCATTTAAGTGCTTTAACAATGCTTATATTTTGTACAATTTTTCCATATTAATTTCATGAATTTAAACAGAAATAGAGGAAACATTTAGAAAATAAACCAAAAATGAGACAGATTTGAGGTTTTACACTTTGTTTAAGCGTTTTTTTTTTTTTTTCACTTTTGTCGCGTTCAATGTCAACTGCTAACCATCATAAAATATTCATTACGGAACCAGTTTTAGAAATAATGTATCAATTTGAAAGTCACAGCTAGCATAACACAGACAAATCTATTAGAAATGAAGGCAAAAAGGGGATTCATATTAAGGCAGCACTCCACAGTTAGGTGTGTAGCCACTGTTCTATTGAAAAAAATATAACAAAACATACTAGACTCCAAGGTATATTCAAAAGGGCAAGTCCATAAAACTTAGAAAATCAAACGTATCAACCAACCGAACAAATGTCATTCCTAAGCAATCTGATTAAAATGAATCTTTAATTGCTCCCGTTAAGGATTTAATTTTAATTAGATTGATTCCTGCCTTGGTACAGGCATTGTCCGCAGAATAAGACGAAATATATGACATTATTTATATTTCCGTTATATTGACTAAATTGAGTGAGCAACCAAAAACAGACATAATATGTTAATGTGACAACACTGTGTAAACATACATCACGGACATAGAACATAACTGACTAAAATCTAACAAAGACGCCAAGCAAAACGTTGCAGTTGATACTAAATTTGACAATGACTTCAACAAAAAATTGTTTATCTTTTAAAGTAAATTGACAAAGACCCGATCAAAACGTCTTTGTGTAGCTGATAGTACATACCATATATAGTATACACTTTCTCGATGAAGTACATATTAAAGTACGTATTAAAATATAAATACAACGGTATACAAACTGGAAACAACACTGTAAAAGCCTTAAAAGCTCGTCTGTCCTAATCGCACCTCAGTACCCACCATGTACAATGAACGCCCAAAGTCTATCGTCGTTAGTGATGCTCTAATCAAGAAGCTTGAATCATTGAGAATCGACACAAAAGAGCAAAATGTTCCAATGAATGAGAGATAACAGAAGAACAACTTGTTGATTATAGAAAAAGAATCAATCAATCTGGAAAAAGTAAGCCAGATAAGAATAAATAGAAGTATTTCATCGAAACGAATATTTCAACTTTAACACATCTTTAAGTAGTGCCAATCGTGATTTTTCACCAACTATATCATTGATAGACAGTTGTTATGTTTTTTTTTTTTAAATCTGAAATGTTTAAGCTTAATTTTATCACATTTATTATTCGTAAATATCTAAAAGCTTGAAAGATTCCAGGATTATAAAACTCATGTTTTTCCAATTTTTCCTACTCGGTAACATTATATATATTCCAAACAAAACCTATGATTCAATTTCAGTTTTCATAGTTTTACAATTTGCGGTACATTTCGATATCAACGCTTAAAAGTGACTATTGCTATGTTTCTACTTATTGTTTACTTATATGTTTATTGTTTTTTAATATCACATTGCAGTCCGGGAAATCGCGGAGACTCATATTCATGTGTATTTCTACAGAAAAACTATTTAAAAAAGTACATGAAATTTCGAAATAATATTAGCTCCAAGGGGTTTA
This sequence comes from Mytilus coruscus, assembly GCA_017311375.1. Lineage (NCBI taxonomy): Eukaryota > Metazoa > Mollusca > Bivalvia > Mytilida > Mytilidae > Mytilus > Mytilus coruscus. Next base: position 37,576 of record JAASAO010000108.1, read on the forward strand.
ATCACAACTCGTGATGTCTTATTCTTTGCACTTTCATTGCAGCAACAACACGAACCAGAATAATGTATATAAAAATCAAAAAAGGCTAACTGATGTTCAAATCTACTGCATCTATTTTGAAACAACAAATCAAAAGAAAACAACTAAGCTTGTGCGTTAAACAAAATCTTCAAATTAGATTACAAGATGTGTACTTCGATGGTTGCGTTAAGCTTTTATAGTAATGATTATGTCAAAAACGATGGTTAAATCCATATTTGTTAAAATTGCAGATTAACTAAAGTCCTATCCAGTGAGGAAAGAAATTATCTTCAACGTTTAGTACTTTTCAAATCAAGAACCCTTTACAGCAGCAACCTTCATGTATATCACATCTCCACCAGTTAAGTAGCCAATCCACGACCCAAAGGTTCCTATTGTCATAATTGTGTGGTCACATTCCTCTTTGACCTAATGATATATATGATACTTGAACATGAGAAGACACATTTTCTATAGACCACGACATTCCATCTGATATAACAAGGAATAAAACAGCTTCATATTTTTTTTTAGCATAATAGTTAACAGACCTGTTTAAATACTCTGGTGTAGCGATTGTATACCCATCATCATAACTTGTCACCTTATCGCCTCTCCTTATATGAATACCAACAAAATTAACACTTTTACGAGATTTTATTTTCCACCTTTGTAGTATTTTATCAATTGTTTGTTTTGCTATATTTTGTATATGCTTTCTAAATGTTAACTGCTTCTTAAGCTGTTTATCATACATGTACAAATGTTTCCATGACTGAAGGCCATATTCAAGTTGAATGTTATCAGTTGAGTTAAAGTTCATTAAGTTTTTATGGTATGTTGGAAATGCTCCATCTAAAACTTTTCGAAACCCTTTACATAATTCTCTTGATTCATTGAATGTCTTATCAATTTCAAAACTTCGCTGATTTCAGCATCAGAAGGTATGATAAGATTCATATTCTTAGACCTGCTGCAGAAAATGCAGTTGCGAATTGAAATAATCTATTTCCCAGTCCACCTTGCAAGATAGTACATATTGAACCCTTCATTTTCTCGTTTGAGCTGTACGAAAGTCTTGTTGCTGTCGATTTTATGTGTAAAAGCACAGTTGAAAATGTTTCAGTATAGATTTTCTATTTAAAGACACTGATGATATAATTTCAGCCGATTTCAGTATCAAGCAAATTAAAATTAGGATCAGGCCACCTAAAATATAGAGGAACGTTTATGGGAGATTTTATTAGATATGTCTGTAAAACAAGTATAACATTGTGGCAAAGGGCAATGCGCTTGATTCTTATACATCCTTATCCGGTCTAATTCATATGTTTTCTTGTAGAGAGCAGATAAGAAATATCTATTACGTTATAGATAATGCGTATTTTAAGGTTTTTCTTGTCGTATAACTCAATGAGAGGTGTCAGGATTGATCAAATGAAAGACCGATCGGACTTCTTTCTTTGGGTTATCCTGACACCACGAGATGTGTTAAACGACGAAAAAAAAACCTTAAAGTATGCATTATCTGACTTATATACCGTCAAAAAATATTATTTTCAGCAAATATTTTTAGGAATAGTATCTTATTTTTTCCGATCAATTTCAAGTGGGATATTCTTTCCTAAGCGTGTAGGTAAAAACACGCCCTACGGCTCATTTTTAATGTGAAATTAAACTCACGAATTAATTTTATATATAAACGTTAGAAATCACTGTCCAGTTTATACGATATAAGTGTTATCATAATTGCATGAAGTAAGAAGCAAATGAATTGTAAGATGATAAAAGAAGAACACAAATCCCTTTGTAAGTAATTTATCATATAAGCTGTATAAAGTTTTTGTTTCTCTTGTTTCACCACATTTTATAACAGTAAAGCAGATTATTTATTAAACTAATTTTAACGAACTTTTCAGAATAATTGTTTATCCTTATGCCCGGCAATACATTTTTTTTTCAAATCAGGATCAAATAGTATACCCTTCTTTTAAAGAACGTTGCTGATCCCTGAAAGAAAATAATAATATTTTGTCAATTTGTAGAGTAAATGGTATATATTTCAGCCTAATAAACGGAGAAAAGGATTGTTTCTGCCTAAACTTTTAAAAAAATGTTCAAAACAGAAAATTGTACAATAAAACCCCAATTGGCAACACCACACGAATTAAATGTTAAAGTACTCTGTAGTTTGCATTTTGATCATGGTAAATAATGACCTAATCACACACGAAAAAATACTTTAAAGACAAAAGACTAAAGACGCAATGTACCGATCTAAGGGTGCTCGTAGTTACTGAAATCTAGTTCAAAGCCA
>JAASAO010001250.1:0-55358 GCA_017311375.1 Mytilus coruscus
GTGTAGTATTATAAGATGGATGACTTTCAAGATACTTGAGCTTACATTACAATGTCGTATTATAATATGGGTGACTTTCAAGATACTGGTGCTTACATTACAATGTCGTATTATAAGAAGAATTACTTTCAAGATACTGGTGCTTACTTTACAATGTCGTATTATAAGAAGGGTGACTTTCAAGGCTGATGCTAACATTAAAATGTCGTATTATAAGAAGGGTGACTTTCACGATACTGGTGTTTACATTACAATGTCGTATTATAAGATGGATGACTTTTAAGATCCTGGTGCTTACATTACAATTTTGTGTTTTAAGATGGGTGACTTTCAGTATCCTTGTACTGGCATTACAATAGCGTATTATAAGGTGGATGACTTTCAAGCTACCTGACTGAACACTGTGCGGGACAAATTTGCCATTCCAGAATTGGCAAATCTGACTTTGTTGTGTTACCAGATAACAAAAATATGTTTTGGCCAAGTGATAGATAATTAAAAAAATTAAATTTCCCCATATGTCCCAACATGTCACTGTTGTCACTGTTGTCACCACATCTGATTAAAAGTACATTTCCCATGGGAAATTTTAAAATTCCCATGGGAATATTAGAAGTTCCATGGGAAAATTTAATGTTCCCATCGGAAAAGTACTTTTCCATGGGAATTTTAAAGTTCCATCGGAACTAGAATTTCCATGGAACATTAGTAGATAATTTCTTCCCATGGGAAAGTCTAAATTTCCCAAGGGAATTTTTGTTCCCAAGGGAACTATTTTTCTTCCATGGGAACACCTTTTTCCTTGGGAACATTTATTCTTCCCATGGGAACAATAATTCTTCCCATGGAAGATATATTTTCCCATGGGAACATTTATTTATTTATTTTTCTTTTATTATTTTTTCTGAATTTGTAAAGAGCTATGAAATATCGCAATGGACTGATGGTTACTTATAATCATGTCTGGAGCAGTTTAACAAAAATTCATTTGATAAAATAAAATATGTAATTACAATACATTTAAGGTATTTCTGTCATACTTTTACATTCAAAAGTCTTTTATTATCATTAAATGATTGATAGAAACTCTAACGTCCAGCGCTTATTTTTTCAATTTGAATCTCTCACCTTTTCGATCAAAAGCATCGTGCATTTCATGTAATATTGTTCGCTGAACTGCCAAGGATCAGAGCCATGCCTGTGTATTTCAGAATTTAATTTAAATATAAAAAATATAAATCCGTTGTTTTAATCTATATACATGGGAAATCACGAATCGAAGAGAATTCAGAGTTTTGCATTTACAAAGACGGATGAGGATTAAATACTTGATGGTATTATATACACTTGTATTTTACCCGTATGCTGTAATTTATAGTTTAAAGGAATACGAATACTTTATTTCTCATAAAACTACAATCACTAGTTATTGAGAACATACATAAACATAACTTACTATAAGGTACAATTATTACATGCATGTGTGAACGATACAATTAAATTAACTTAGAGGACTGACTTTCACATTTATAACTTTAATAAATTTAAATAGTTTTCTAATATTACAATATTTGATGAGTTAAACAGTTGATCAAATTTATAGATATTAGGGTTTGACCAACAATAGTTCGGTAAACATATCTTTCTTTCTAGTTTAAATGTTCCACAATTCAAAATGTAATGGTACTCGTCACCAAAAGTAGTTTGAGTGACACAGACGGCAAATTCTGTCTTCTCTCGGTAAACCCTGCAACCTTCCAGACTCAATCGGCAAGTGGTGACTATCACATCTATATTTGCATAATGTATAAATAAATTTGTAAGGTAAAATGAAAGTATTTTCAAATTGTAAATTCTTTAAAAAACGATAACATAAAGTTGTATGCGATTCTGCAACAAAAGCAAAGCATTCTTGTTGAAACTGGTCTTTAAGTTTTGCTTAATACATTTTGACACCCATTTATCAGCAAAGTGTGTATTCCATATATTGAACATAATCATACCGCAATTATCAAAACATTTTTTATATATGATATCCACTTAGTTTCTATTCCGTTTTCATTATAATAAAAACACAAGTTTGTATAATACAACACGAATTTTACTTTCTTTTCCATTAAGAAGTCTTCTCTCGAAATTTATCATTTACAACTTTACAGACACAGTAATGGGGTATCTGCCAAGCTCTGCATACACCAGGAACATATATATTAGATATACTGTTCCCAGGCATACACTATGACATTTGGAGTAGACTGTTTTAAATGTAAGGAGCATAGTCGTCTTTTGTATCTAGATCATAGACTAAATGATTTATTTTGCGATTGCATACAGGTAAAATAACTATTTGATTGCTGGTGATTTCTTTGTACGAATAGAGACCAATTCGAAGAGTTTTAATTTGCAAATTTTATTTAATTTGCAAATTTTATTATTTATTTTTGCCTCACTAGGTAGGTGAAAATGTTGTATAAAATTTATTGTAAAATTGCGAAACTTGCATTACGGGCATATTCTATACTTCTAAGTTTGAATAAAGAATCTAAACTTTTTCAAATATGGAATACGCAACCAGATCTCTGTAATCTTATCCATGTTTGAATTATGTTTCTGTGAAAGGCGGTTGATTGGGTATTAGTTTAAGGTAGGCGTGGTTTTAGGTAACTTTCCTCCAATCAACTGGCCTATTCGACAAACCTGTGTGCGCTGATGCGTAAAACTGGCTATGACATTGTAACGGCACGTGTCTTACATCGGAGTATGTCGTGCGTGGCCAATGTTTATTGTAGTATTTCTTGTCATGTGGCCAATCTTATCTGATATACAAGTTTTAAAAATGGAAATTTAAATTCGCTTTTGAAAGATAATTTAAGCAGTACCCACGAGATACGGTCTTAGAGTGTTTAAGAAAACAAAACTTTAAAACTTTGAGAAGGATACATATTTACAGAGACATATACTACATGTATTATATGTCTCTGATACTAACTATAACGTGTTTTGGAAAAAAATTAAGTGTCAGAGAATTTGAATTACGCAATTAGCGCATCTCGATCACTTTTGATAAAATAGTACATCGTTGATTTTTAATATTTAGAACTGATTTGTGACTGTTATAAGCAGAGACATCTATACACATTCTGGTTTAAGTTTACTATGATCACACTATAAATCATTTTTCGGCAGACTTGCTTGTTTTTATTCGTAAAGTGTTTTTTAGGGCCAATGAATCCCTTTTTTGTGATTTTTACTATAACCAAACCTGGCCAGGAAAAATATCAGCATTATTTTCATAACCTTGAAAGTTAAAAGTTGTTTGTGTTATAAATTTTTTACATTTCATTTATTTCAGCTTTCATTCACCGGGTTTATTTTCTTTTAGCGTTTTTTTTTATTTTGTTCATTAAATAATAGTAAAATTTACTTTCTATAATATAGATACATATATTTGAATTCCTAAATAACACTTGGAAATAAATTTTGAACATTGAATTTGTCATCACTTCGCTTTTGTCGTCGGCTAACTTAGTTTGGTCCTTAATATGCATGAAATACTTGCCACTGAACGTTTAACAACAAACGGAAACTATCCACCAATCCATCTGCAATTGCGATACCTCTGTAAAATACCCGTCATTTTGTCACATGCTTGGTACTATTTTTTGAACAAATTTCGTGTTGTAAGCCGAAATTGTCCTACATTAAATTGTTCTTGTTCAGTAATACATTCCTTGAATTCAAAAGTCCAGAGCTAACAAAAAGTCTATATTGGTATAGTATGATATAGTTATTCTTTCATTTTACATATTTACAACCGGTAACATCAAATAAAATTTTAGGCATGTTGTACTAAGCCATACGTTACTATTCGTCTCTGGTATGTAAATTTGTAAACAAGATTTAAATATGATTTTTATATGCGAACTGAAAGATCTAAAATTTAAATGATTTATGTAAAAATAATGTATACGGAGCGGGGTATTGCACGAAGTCATCCAGACTACCCGGATTATAAATCCTAGCCTCTGTACTTGTATGATGACTTAATCTAAAATTTAGCTTGTCAGATGAAAAAAAAACCAACAACACTTTGGTTAAGGACTACAGTTGAAAAGTAGCCTTTGCTAACAATCCATGCAAAATAGTAAGGTGTGTGTTCCTGAGCGTATAATGCACAAAGAAAGGGTTGTTATGTACTTTTGAACTTAGTAACGTAGTACTGTTACCATGCACCTTCCTGTTATAACAGATACGACAGACGTGCACTACTGTCAACGGAATTACGGTATCAGTTGTTATAGTATACACAAAAAACAATTGGGCTTATTTGGTCTCTGCTGCATAGTTTATTTCATTGGCAATCATAGCCCACATCTTTTTATTCAAGAAAAGTTTTGGGGCCTCGGTGGCCGAGTGGTCTAAGTAGTTACTACTGTAATCACTAGCCAGTCAACACTGAGGTTGTGAGTTCGAACCCCGCTCGTGCGGGTGCACTCGACTCCAATCTTAATTGACTAGAATTGTCAGTTTGTCGGTTGTTTTCTCCGGGCACTCCGGCTTCCACCACCAATAAAAACTGGCCGCCACGAAATAGCCCAAAAGCGGTGCTTAAAAGTGGCGTTAAAACACCAAAAATCAAAATCAAATCAAGAAAAGTTTTAAATCTTGAATATTTTGTAATATCTTTATGAAGCTTGACTGAGACGTAGATTCACTCAGATACCGATCATTCTTATCTTTTCTTCTTTAACACAAATGAATGTCAGGGATTCGGAATATGGCAGTTATATATATATATTCTCAGTTTATATTTAATTCGAAGCATTATCGAACTATGTCAGCCTATTGGACTTTCATCTTTAAAATTCACTTTGAATTAAAAATCTAAATGAGATAACATAGGAATAACTTGGAGTGTATACACGTATATGTAAAAAAGAGAAACCAACAGCAATATTTGACGCGAAGACGAAATTGATGATGTAATTTTAACGTCCAGTGACATATATTACAATGCATGTCGAAACAGAACTTGAAATTGACAATAGGTATTAATAGAACCGTCGCTTTTCCAAAGTATTCACGCTTAGTTGGAATTTCACGTGCTATTTCACAAGGTTCGCATTATAGTTATACATGTACAATACAACTAACAATTTTGATGACGAATTTCTGTTCTAGAACGTTCTAATTTTAATTTAAATCTGTGATTTTCTACAATCATAATTTTGACGAAGCAAAGCAAGTTAGATATAGATCTGGACTGATATGCATAAAACAATACCCAATCGTAGTATTAATTTATAGTAGAACATGTAGAAAATCCGTCTGTTCGGAACAAATCTTAACTTAAATACGGGCCCTGAATTTAAATCAGATCGGTTCTGGAGGTTTTATTTTCAAAATACATATTATTGATTGTGACTATCTTTAGTTCCGTATCTTTCTATCTGTATAAAGTAACGATCGACAAGTGCGTACATTTTTGTGAAATAAATATTTATATGTTTTAAAATGTCAATAATTATTGACAAGTAGTACAAACTTACATTTTCAAATTTGACCGATAGAAAATATCTCCATAAACTGTTATTTCCTCATATCTTTGGTTGAATTAAATATCATTCATTACACCAGAAATGTAATTCATAAACAAGTGGTAGTAAAATTGACTACACGTATGAGTTTAGTAATTTATGGTATATCACTGTCGGACTCAAGATACAAAACAAATGTACACATGATGTATATTATAACAGATAATTGATTTTTAAATATAAAGTTCCAAATTACCGGCCGCATACACAACTCAGCAGTTACTGTAAAGCGGTACGTGAACTAGTCTCAGTTACCCAGACGCTTGAATTTTATAAATCAAACGTCTGGGTTATCGCAATGGTAAAAATCTTATGTCAGATTTCTGTCAGAGATTCGGAACAATTTGGATTATTCCTGGACCTATGAAGAGTACCGATAGTATCCGAAATGATATTTTGACCCACAACAATCAAAATGGCAGCCTCCATGAGTGCTTGTTTTATCAACTTCAAGCAAAGAAAGAACATCAACATGCAGTTAGCACATACGTGTTAAATGGTCATAGTTTCATTAGTGTGTTGCCAATAGAAAAGGGTTCCTGGAACCAAATATAATGAATCATTTTGGGGGTCGTTCCCAACCTGTACAATAGTCAAAATAATTATGATGCCTTGAAGGTTTATCTTAATATTTTTTTTGCTTTGATGCCATAAATATAGGATAGGCTAGTCAAAATAATTATGACGTCTTGAAAGGCTTTTTGATCTTTTTTCTTTGGTGCCTTCCTTCTTTCGCTAAACATTATTTTACATTTGTATGGAGCTTGTGTACCATACTTGGTCTTCTGTTCAGTCAATCCCCTTTGATTTAAAAGCCTTTAAACTGTATTTGTTTGTTACCGTGGTAATACCATTTTAAATATTATCCGTTTATATGAATATAGCGCTGCAAGTATACAACAGCTGTACAAGGTTTTATTTGATTTGATTGTGACCGCAGACTTTATTATAGTCAATTATTTACACTGTCACAGATGATTCAGCATTTAATGTAATAATGAATATGTTTTATTTTGTAGAGCAAAGCAGTATTGCATCTGGAACTATTATACTAACTTAGTATAATAGTCCCAGATTGCATTGATGTCAACTTTCTTCTTAGTAACTCATGATTTTATGTACTGTGCATATGTGTGAATTGTAGTCGTATGCCTTTATATAATATACTGAGTTGCACATCAATCAACAGAATTTCACCAGATTTTATTAGGCTGTGAATGGTTTAACAAAAGAACAGGAAATTCTGATTATTTTATTTGCATGCCCTTCAATTTAACATAATTCTACATATAGCCACATCAAATGAGATGGTATTTGTTGACCTACCTTCTACTGTATTGTTGTTCATTGCAATTTTTTAAACTTAAACTTGGACTTAAATCCTCCAACAAAAATGACTAGAGGCTTGATAGACTTACTACATGTAATTCAGTTTACATGTACTACCGGTAGGTTATTACTTTTCCTAGTATATATAGTCAACTATTAAATCTGAAATGCTTAGTTTCATATCAAAATAAAGAGAGGCGAAAGATACAAAGACACATTCAAACTCATAAGTTGAAAATATACTGACAATGCCACGGCAAATAAAGAAAAAGACCAAAAGACAAACAACAGTATACCGGTACACAACAGAACTAAGAAAGCAACACAAACACAACCAAAAACTAAGGTTCACCTCAGGTGATCCTGACGGGCTAACAGATCCTTCTCCACATGCGACACCAATTATGTTACTCCTATATTTGTTTTTATTTTCTGAGGAGTTACTTGTTTGTTTGGTCAAGTGTTTTGGCTTATTTTTTCATTATCATAGTTCCTGATAGCTTTTTATGTATTATTACAATTTCCACGGTCTGCAATTAGATAGATAGCTGGGTAATTACAAATAAAGCCATAAAAGGCATGCTTTCAAATTAATTGGTTTTGTTTCCCCTTGACAGTCTGGAGCTTTTAGTTCAGTGGTTGTCGTTGGTTCATGTATGTCATTTTTGTAATTGGTTAATTTATATTTTGTTATAAATTCGGCCTTCAGTTTCTCAATTGAATTGTTCACATCATTTTAATATGACTGGGCCTTTAATAGCAGACTATATGATATGAGTTTTTCTCATTGTTGGAGGCTGCACAGTTGCCTATAATTGCTAACAGCCACTTTATTTGAACTTTGGTTGGTAATTGTCTCATTGGGAATCATACCTCATTTCCTTATTTTTTTACACGTTATATACTGGTAGTCCTTGTATGATTGTCAATTTTAGTTTATTTATATGTTTTTAAGTTTTGTATGCCGTCCGTTTTCACTGAACTAGTACACATTTTTGTTTAGGGGACAGCTGAAGCCTGCCTCAGGGTGCTGGATTTTCTCGCTGTTTTGAAGAAGCATTGGTGTCCTTTGGCTGTTTTCTTCTCTTTGGTTGGGTTGTTGTCTCTTTGACACTTCCCCATCTACATTCCCAATTTTATATATTCAAAACTCAAGTAGATTTTGTTATTCCTATCGGTCTTCTGACTGTCCAAAGTGGGCATTTGGAAAACTCCTAGATGGTCTTTTTGCCCATGACATAGACTGGAATGCCACTTATTTTCTTCATCATAATAATTGAACATACAGTACCTTAGAAATATGAGTTAGTTTTACATGATGTTTTTTTTACATGTCAGAGCCTTATAAAGCTTATGCTATAGATTTGGTTCATTGTTGAAGGTTGAAGGTGACCTTTTAATTGAATCCACAATATTTGAACTCTATCGGATATAAGTCTCAGTGGCAATCATGTCATATATCTATCTTACAATTTTAAGCGTTCAAAGTAATGATTATTTTTCAGAATCAAATTAATGTACACATGATAGTGCTCATTCTTCATTATCTTTGGGTTTAGTATAAATTAAAATGCAAATTTTAAGATGATAAAAGTGTTTCTAGTTTCAAATGGTTTTTTTTTTTTATCCTTGGTGATATAGATTGTAAAAACTAGTGGGTTAAAAACAATGAAAACTAAATAAAATAATAAGGTACATCAAAATTATTTTCATGGTCTTGTGATAAAGTGCTTAAATGTACATTAAATTTTCTGAGTCTGTAAAATAATCAATCAAATATTGATTTGTTATTATTTCTACTATAAATATCAAAACTTACTCCAGTCTAGGATTCAAATATTATCTTTTCCTGATAATCCTATCACATACAGAATTAAAGAAATGATATACATGTATTAATAAACAAGAAACGTTTATCATGTATATGGAAAGGAATATGTATCTTAATTCACTAAAACACAATACTAATTATCTATAATTTAAAACTTTTAAAAGTACTTCCACTTCAATCAGCAATTGAAGTTTTTTGTCAATTGTTTTCAACATTCTACTCAAATATTAAAAAACAATAAAGTCGTTCTAGAAAATCATACAACCCTTATATAAGAAATGCAATTTATTAAGAAATGAGAGGCATTGACGACCAAGATGATAATTTTTCTGTGGACGCTGTAATGTATTATCATAATACAATATAATATGGACATCAACCACAATTGTTGCTCTAGTACTATTGTAAGCACAGTTGGTCTCATGGTGTCTACTCTTGTTTCTTGATTTCCTCACTAGTATCTGAAAAGCAAAAGTAAAAACTGTGGTAACTTATATTCAGACTATACAACATTTTTTTGTTATAGATATCCTGAGGTGGCTAATTGTTATAACATGTATATGAGTGTTTTACATGTACAATTGATGATAGAAATATTCACAATTCTGTACCGAAATATTAAGGGAATGTTATTATAAGTATAGATGTTTGACAAAATACTCAGAACTATACAACTATCCTGGTAATTGTTACTAGTTTCTAGGAAACAGAAATATGTATAATTACAAATTTATTTTCCTAAACCAAACTTTATATTTAATTTCATTGTGTAAATAATCTTTATTCTTTACCAAGTATGGCTAATTTACCAGCTTTGACAAAGTTACAGAATGACAGACAGTTATGAACTTTTCAGATATTAGCAGTTTATGCTTACTCTTCCACAACATCTGGTGAAACCTGGGTTTTAAGAGGGTTTGTATTGTGTTTGTAGTCCATAAAATAACTCTTAAACAGAGAAACATTCCTTTTGTTTTCAACACACCTATCTCGTGCATTTATTTCAATTTGTCTGGTTTTGTGCATTGGTTTTTTTTAGACTTCTGCTTTCTGACTCTCAATTTAAAATATATATATATGTACTGGTTGTAAAAGGTATTATTTTGTTGGAGTAAATATCTGTAAGTGTTAACTTAATTATCTTAGTATATCAAAATTTACAGGATATCAAGCACAACAAGACGAGGCTATATTTAACCAAAATCTGGGTATAATCCATTATTATATTTTGCTAAACTAGCATACCATCACTGTATATTTTATTCCTATTCATTATAGGGTAACAACTGATAGAATCAATTGAGAATTTCACTTACATTTTCTTTGCACTTAACCCCACCCTACATAGTAACTTTGGATCTCTAAGTGTCTTCCTGGTCCCAATATGCATGCATGTATCTATTATTCTATTCTATCATCAGTATGATAAGTTTATCTAATGGAAAAGCCTTTAAAACAATATGTGTTACCTGTAAGATTAATTTGACATGTCACCATCGTCAGACCTGTTGTTTTTTGCTTCTTCCAAGATGAAATACAAAATGTACTTGTATTGGATAGGAAAGTCTTACTGAAATATAATTTGCCTTAATTTAATAACATGCATTTTTTATGAGGTCAATATATATATCTACCAGACTATACATTTTTTAGAATGGAAGTAATTTTGCAAAGCTAAGAAACAAGTTCAAGTCAATATGCAAGGTTCAAAAACATTTAGTCATACATGTACCGGTATCTGTTTTGGAATAAAACCAAAGAAATTATATTTTCTTATTGGCAATTCATGTCCTATTAATTAAAGGTACATTTTTTTTAATTAAAACAAACCATTTGTACAAGATATTCAAGATATATTTCATATGATAAAAAAGTTGCTTAGAAACAGAAGTAAAATGTGATAAAACATATAGTGCAAGACATTAGTTAAGCTTACATATATGTCTGATGAACATGTCAGTAACTGCTAGTCAGGCTAGTAGTCCTTTGTTAATAATTTAAGTATCATTGTTATTTTGCTAAGTTTCTTTTTTTACCTATTTTGACATTAGACTATGACCTCTTTTAAACTGAGATTTACTGTGCGTATTGCTGTGTGTGTTTTTCTACATTGGCTAGAGGTATAGGGGGAGGTTTGAGATCTCATAAAACATGTTTAACCCCCAAATGTTTGCACCTGTCCCAAGTCAGGAGCCTCTGGCCTTTGTTAGTGTTGTATGATTTTTAATTTTAGTTTATTCATATTTTTCTGATTCAAGTATGACGTTCATTTTCACTGAACTAGTACAATTTTTTAAGGGCCAGCTGAAGCAAGCCTCAGGGTGCTGGATTTTCTCGCTGTGTTGAAGACCTATTGGAGGCCTTCGCCTGTTTTATGCTCTTTCATCAGGTTGTTGTGTCTGTGACATATTCCCATTTTCATTCTCAATTTTCTTTTAATAATACAAATTACCCAATGACAGTCATTTATCTGTGAGGTCTCTTCATTCCTGTATATACATTTGCATATTGTTTGTTTTTCTGCAGCCATTCAATACAGACTATTGACCTGGAAAAGACTTTAATATGTCAGTATTTTACTATTATTTTAAATGCATATACTTTATGCTTAAATAGTAAGTTATAATATACTGTATACTGTTGGTCTGACATATTTTTTATTTCATTCTCAATACTATTCAGCCTTTTCAGAAAATAAACAATTGTAATAATGGTAAACCTGTATTTGTTTAATTGTTAATTTCACAAAGCTCAAGAACCTAAGCTTTCATACCTTTGTTTGAAATTGTATACAATTCAATGTGCATTCATAGAATTTCAAAATTATAACAATTGTAGCAAAGTCATCCTCTTAAACATGTTAAAGTTTAAGTAATTTCATGTAATCACTGAACTCTTACATGTCCAAAATGTATGTTACAGGAATTTGTAATACTTTTGTTTATGTTTTCTGAGATGTATTTATAAAACAAATATGAGTTGCTTGTAGGGCACAACTCTTTATATTTTTATCATGGAAAATTGTCTCCATTTTATTGGATCATGTTTTGTGATTTTATAATAGGTGTGTAACTATTGGTATAATAATACACAGTCAGGAACAATACATGCAAGTCTGCATTTCATTACAGCTGAATGAAGTACATTGTAACATCAAATGAAGTTATTTACCGGCCAGCATTATACATGGTATAATTTTATATTTATATAAGCTTTTTCGTTTCTTACCCTTTATTAGTGTTTATACTTACATGACTAGTTTGACAGTCAGCTTGGTTGAATGCTCACAGCAGCCCTTGAATGTACAATAACATATTATAATTCTATATAAAGGTTGATGAATAATGCAATGTCTTAAGGTAAGGCAATTGACTCATCTACCAATATGCTATTATCAATCTTGTATAGATCTGTAATTTGCTTGATGAATTGTTGTTTGCATAATGTCCAGTGGCGAATATTTCATATTGTATTTAAGACAAGAACAAATTAACATTAGGTTATGCAAAGTGCATTCGACAAGGGGAAGGTTTGAATGTCACGTGATTCTGTTACTTGAAAATGAAGGAATGTTGGACAGAGGTCTGAAATTTTGACCGGTCACCTAAGACTCCTTAAAGAATTGCATCAACATTCCTCTTAGCCAATGTGATGCCACTCTTGAGCAATGATTTATACTTCCCGAAGTGAGTTACAAATGATGACAATTTTTAGAATTTATACATGTCAACACTGGTGTACTAATGCCCTTCACAGTCTTGCATCAAACAGTAAATTTCTTCTACCATTGGCATCAAATTTGTTAACATTTTATAGCGATTCGTCAAAATATCTTTGTTCATTGTTGTCATTCATCTAGGGTCTCAAATAATTATGAATTCCATTACTTTTTGAAAAAAATTTACATGATATCACCAAATCAGTTGATTTTTTTTCATCGTCTTAAAGAAAGTGTACGTACATTTAATCGTCATGCACCTAAAATTACCGCTATCATTATTTGGCAATATTTTTTACCTTTATTTATCATAAAGTTACCCTGTATACGATCCTCTTCACTCTGTTGTCGATATATCGCCAGTTATTTTTTTCGTACATTATAAGAATAAGAATTCATCCTATGCATGTTTTTTATGGAATTTATGACCACACTATGCATAATCTAAATGGCATAGCCCATACAATGAGGATAACTTGTCTTGTCAAACATTTTATTTTATGATACTAGTTGTTATTACAACTTATATGACTTTTTGTACACCCTATATGATACATGTAACTATACATGTGTGTAAAAATAACTACCATTTCCCTATTCCTATCCCTATCCCTAATAGAGACATTAGTAAACATGAACCCACCTTTATCCTGATTAGATAACTGTCTAGTTTCCATGCTTGTCTTAAACGTCTCAATTTAGACTAAAACTATGGTTAACAACTGCCACATGTGATGTCCATATTCCTGATGTGTTTACCTTCCAGTAAAACGTGGTCAAGGTCATTACCAAATTTTAAAACGCCATCTACGGACGAAATCCAAAGATACAATAATCCAGACGCTATATTCATAATGCGTCTGGGTGATCGAGACTATACGTGAACCAGCATTACGTGTAATAAAACTTTTAAGCCCGACAGAAATCGCTTGAATACCCGGAAGTGTCACCTCACAGTACCTCTGGCAATAATTCCTTTAGCCATGGTCAAGTTAGAATTTAATAAAAAATTAGATTTAAAAAAGTCATGTTGTATATTGAATAGTCCCAGATAAAAAGTTATGAACAAATTAGATTATTGGAAACAATTTTACACGGAAAACTGCATTTTAATTATGGCTTTAAACTATAAGAGAATCCATAAAAGAAATCGCTCTAAACTAATTCCCTATATTTTTGTCGAGCCTGCGACTTTTGTCGGAAAAGCGAGACATAGCGATCAACATTCCGTCGTCGGCGTCGTCGTCGTCGTCGGCGGCGTCCACAAATATTCACTCTGAGGTTAAAGTTTTGAAATTTTAATAACTTTCTTTAACTATCCTGGATTTCTACCAAACTTGGACAAAAGCTTGTTTATGATCAAAGATAGTATCTAGAAGTAAATTTTGTAAAATTTATTTCCTGTTTTCGTATATTACTTATAAATGGACTTAGTTTTCTTCCAGTTAACATTACATACAATCTGCAGTTAAAGTTTTTACAACCTTTATTAGATTCATAAACCATCCTTGATTTTTACCAAACTTGGACAGAGGCTTCTTACAATCAAAAGATTACATAGACAACAGCAAAAGTAGGCGAGACACTGGGTTCCGCGGAACCCTTACAATATTTTGTTTCATAACGTTAGCTAAAAAAATCTAAAAATGGCAGATCATAGTTATTTAAAAAATTAGAGAATGTAGAGAATTGATGTTTTGAATTTGAATTTGATGGTGATATTTTATCTAGGAGAATAAAACGTTAATACTTATGAATTTGTGCTGTTTTATACAAAATGAACATGATATATTTACATTTTTTTTTGGCGGCGTTTCCCTTTAACTTTTTAGACTTTTATTGCTGTATTTTTTGGTTTTATTGTGCTATCATGATACTATATTAAAATTCATTATTATACAACAAATGAATAAAATGGCATTGATAGTTTCTCTTTTTCGATAAATGGACTGTTTTTTTGGCGCTAAATGTCCTATCTATGCACTAAAATATTCTCCGCCGTTAATAGTGATACACTTTTGGTGAATGAATTGAATATGAATACCCATCTTAAAATTATTCAGTGTAAAAAAAGATAATATCATCACTCGGTATTGTTTTAACACATGAAAATCCGAGCCGGAATATATGTACAGAATGTATTACCAAGGAAAATGCATACCGGCACATATAGAACACATAATGAATTGTGCAAGCACAGTACAAGATTAAATGTTCTTGAAAAATTTAGATATACATTATATTGAAATAATCTAAGTTTTCTTGCTCGTATAAACTTAACATTTATTATACCAATTATGGAATATGCATATGTGTTTCGGGATAGTTGTAGTCAACAACATTCTAATAATTTAGAACATGTCAAGTTGGAAGCAAAAGGAATAGTAACTGGGTTGCCCGTGTATGTCAGTCGTGAAGCTACATATTTCGAAACAGGCCGGAAATTGCTATAGTAGACAGAAGAGAGTCAAGAAAGCTCAATGTGTTATATTCTTTGCATAACGAAACTGCCCTTCGCATCCCCCCTCATCTACTACAATTGAATGGAAGTCTAAATCCCGACATATGGACTTCCCGAAATATAAAAACAGCCACCCTTCTGCTTTAGTTGTAGTGTTAGAAAACTTAATATCATTCATGCTTGAGAAATATGCGAAGCTCTTTAAATGCAGATCTGCACCGTGTTAATATTAAACTAAATCCGCATGCAGCTGTAGCCATGCTGTTGAAGATTGTATTCATAACTTTTCGAGTGCCCATTTCACAAAGAAGCAAGAGAAATATTGTTTTGATTTTAAAAGATATGCTATACCAGTTGAGCTTCTACTGGCTGATCACGGTGACCTGTATACATTTCAGCAAAACAGAGACATACATATATGTTGTGCAAAGTAAAGAAATTTTGAATTTGTTCAATCTTATATCAGAAATCTGTGATAGCGATAATTTGTGTAAATTGTGCATCTTCGTTTGGAACTATTTAAAGAGATTATTTTTCGCTAACAAACTTCTCGGTCATAAATTTTCATTATATAGTTAAACTAATTATTATTTTATCAAAAGTCTTATTTCCGTCTTTGTGAAAATAAATTTGACACTTAATAGTAACTTATAGCACAAAAGCTTTTCAAACGAAATTCGTTACATGTTAATAAAATTGAGACATTTATTTCTTTACCCATTTTTTTTTTTTTATAAATAATTGAATTTATTTATTTCATTTAAAATTTAAATGTAAGTTTTATAAATAAGATAATAAGATGTCCACTTTTGCCCTGTCACAATTACACAAAGATTATGTATACTTTATTCTGATAAACCGCTGTAAATACAAAGATACATAGAAGAACATAGACATTATACAATATTACAAAGGTACATATGTTGAGGAAATAAACAATACAATAGAAATACATAAATATGTTTACATGTTAAAAATGTGCAGTGTATATTAAATGGAAGGCCGTAAAATATGACAGAGGAGGAGAAGGTTAATTGAGAGAATCCACTTCATCGTTTATAACTCTAAAAAAAATTGCATAAATTTCTAAGCTAAGATTGTTTAGATGTATTCAGAAGTTCCCTGAGCTTAGGAATATCACAATGGTTTGTGAATTATTTTATCTAAGTATTTATTTCTTTCTGTTGTAAAAAAGTTGCATTTGAGGAGATAATGGTATTCATCACCAATATCGCCATCTTCACATAAAGGACAAGTCCGATTTTCTCTTGGGATATTAGACCACCTCCCACATTCTATTGGCAGTTTATGGTTGACCATTCTAAATTTACAGAATGTAAACCCATCTTTGTCGTTTAGAACATCAAAATACTTTTCAGTTTTAAGCGATTCCTTAAATAGCCTGTAGTTCAGAGTTTTGCAGAGGCTTCTACACTTGAGAACCAAGTTTGGGTAAACTGGTCTTCTAAAGTAATTTTAACAATTCGCTTAAGCCAATTTGCATCATGAAAGGTTTGATATGTCCATATAAATGAAAGTCCACATTCGTTTAGGGTGTTTTCTATGCTTATTAGCCAAGTTAATCGGAAATTGGTTTCAAGTGCCATTTGAGTCATTAATTTATAAACATTCAGAACTTCACATTTCAGGGCCACCAAAATATTTCAAAAAGAATCTTAGATTTGTTGTACATCGATTTAAACTTAATCTTGAAATCAAAGCTTACTCCCACTTCTATTCTCTACTGATTTTTCCTTTCTTTTTTTTTTTTTTTGTACTTCATTGCTTGCGCTATAACAGTTTTTTTTAACCACCCATTTTTTTTATTTTTTCTTTTCTTTCCACAACTAAAATTAAAATTCTGAATTCCTACTTTTCACGCTTCACAATTCACGCCAGTCCATATTACAACAATATTATATTGCATTTTCGGTTTTGTGTTAGTTTGTATTACATGCATTCCTATTTTGTTTTCGTCATTATTTTATGTATTTTGTGTTTGTATTTGTATAAGGAGAGGTGTTATAACTTGTGTTCAATCCCATTTACTGCTTTTGGAAATAAAATGTGTTTAAATAAAAACAAAACAAAAATACGGTATAAACGTAAGTAAGTCACACAAAAAAACCTCACGTGAAAAGTAACAAACTTGTACATTTGGTACATGTATAGAGCTCTGATACATGTACCTGTATATGTAAGAAAAACAGTCACAGAAATCACTAATCCATGTCAATGTTAAGTTTTAAAACAATTCAACAGAGACTAATAATATGACTTCAATTTATTATTTTCTGTTCTTGTTATTCATCTACATAAACTGCCTATGCCCTATACAGAATATAATACGGAAGGAATCAAAATGTTGAAATAAAGATGTCCGTAGAAATACCGCAAATGACCACCTCAATATTACTCACTAGGGACTTGATGGGAAGATATAAATTATTGCCACAAAGGACATGAAATATAAAAGTAGACTATGCTATTATAAATAAATAAATAATTTCAAATTATATAATCATATCTTTAGTAATAACAGTGTTATTAAATATTTTATCGACACGTGCCGCACTCTATTGATTGTCATTGATGTGTAATCGATTGAAATTCGTGTTCATTCAACCAGAACCTGTTAATTACGTACGTGTATACAGATTGTACATGATTGTATTATTTCAGCATGTTATAGTGTTTTTGTTTTATGGGTCTTGTAGTTTGTAAAAAAAATAATCAAAATTTGTGGTATTTCTACGCACCGGAAAATAAGTTGTTTTAAACATTTTTATCTGTTTTCTAATAAGTTCAATAATAGAAAAAAGAATATTTTGTTATCACAACACACACGCACAACTTAATTTAAAAACTTACTTGTCATTGCTTCATATTTTAATGGAAAATCAGAGTTTTATGGAAGTTGCATGTTGAGTGCAACTTTAGATACGAAACATATTGACATTTTGTAGAAAACCCGCATACTTCAATAATTTAAAATAAATCCTGCATTTTCAACAAATTTCATTTTTCTAGGAGAAACCAATCTAAAGGAAAACATGTTCCCGTTGTAAAATATCTGATTCAATGATAAGAAAAATTGTTCCCATCGGAGAAACAAATGTTCCCATGGGAAGAAAAATCGTTCCCTTGGGAAGAAAAATTGTTCCCATGGGAAGATAATCTGTTCCCATCGGAAAAGTTAAATTCCCATGGGAACTTTTAGTATTCTTCTTTTCCCATGGGAACTGTAAAGTTCCGATGGGAACTTTAAAATTCCCATGGGAAAAGTACTTTTTCCGATGGGAACTTTAAATTTTCCTATCGGAACTTCTAATATTCCCATGGGAATTTTTTAATTTCCCATGGGAAATGTACTTTTAATCAGCTGTGGTGACAACAGTGACAACAGTGACATGTTGGGACATATGGGGAAATTTAATTTTTTTAATTATCTATCACTTGGCCAAAAAATATTTTTGTCATCTTGTAAGACAACAAAGTCAGATTTGCCAATTCTGGAATTGCAAATTTGTCCCGCACGATGTTTGATGCTTACATTACAATGTCGTTTTATAACATGGGTAACTTTCAAGATACTGGATGGTACATTACAATGTCGTATTATAAAATGAGTAACTTGGAAGATTCTGGTGCTTACATTACAATTTTATGTTTTAAAGTGGGTGACTTTTAAGATCCTGGTGCTTACATTTCAATTTTGTGTTTTAAGATGGGTGACTTTCAGTATCCTTGTACTGGCATTACAATAGCGTATTATAAGATGGATGACTTTCAAGGTACTTGATGCTTACATTACAATGTCGTTTTATAAGAAGGTTGACTTTCAAGATACTGGATGGTACATTACAATGTCGTATAATAAGATGGGTGACTTTTAAGATACTGGTGCTTACAGTACAATGTTATGTTATAAAATGGCAGACTGTCAAGATACTGGTGCTTACATTAAAAATGCAATGTTGTATTATAAGATGGACGACTTGCAACGATACTGGTGCTTACAGTACAATGTCGTTTTATAAGATGGGTGACTTTCAAGATACTGGTGCTTACATTAAAATGTCGTATTATAAGATGGGCGACTTTTAAGATATACTGGATGGTTTCATTACTATGTCGTTTTATAAAATGGGTGACTTTCAAGATACTGGATGGTTACACTACAATATAGTTTTATGAGATGGGTGACTTCCAAGATACTGGTGCTTACATTACAATGTCGTTTTATAACATGGGGGACTTTCAAGATACTGGTGCTTACATTTCAATGTCGTTTTATAACATGGGGGACTTTCAAGATACTTGTGCTTACATTACAAGGTCATATTATAAAATGTTTGACTTTCAAGATACTGGTGCTTACATTACAATGTTATGTTATAAACTTGTAGACTGTCAAGGTCCTTGTGCGTACATTACAATGTTGATTTGTAAGTTTGGTGACTGTTAAGACTTGAGTGATTTTTCTATTTTTGGCATGGATGAATGCAAGTATTCTAATGTCTACATGACAATATATATATTATACCATATAATGTTTTAGTCGTTTGTCTTTTTATGCTATTTGTGAAAAATTCACAAACAATAAAAAATGCACGCAATGCATGTCGAGTTCGAATATAATACATGAATATTAACGCATATGACTAGAACTTAATTTCTATCCTTCGTGTTTGTTTACTGTTACAGATACATACCTGACTTTGCGTACGTGCATATCATAATATCTGTATCCCTTGACTGGAAATTAGTGATATCTTTTAAAGTTTGTTCGGCTCCTTTCTCCCTGAATGGAAGGAATGATGGATAACAAACTCCGTCATGCTCCGGTAGGGGAATAGGTTTCAAGCTCTCTAATTTTCTTCATTTTTTCCATATCCAATGCCATAGTTTAAGTAATATAATTCTGCAATCAAATTTAATTTCAGTAATGTCGTATGTTTGACTTTCTGATGAATAATATTCATGCTATATTTGCAGGGCTTGTGAAGATAAGTTTTTAGCCTTGATTGTACGAGGTGTCACGCTGGTTTGTGTTAAATTCGTACCTATGGTGTGATTTCTTCCTAGACTTTAATTATTTTTTTTAGTTTTGTGTGTTGTGTTTGTAAACTGTTGTTTATTGTTGTTTTTTTTTTATTTATTTTATTTATGTTTTTTATTTTACATGGCGTTATCAGTTTGTTTTCAATTCATGAGTTAGAATGTCCCTTTTAGTTGAGACAAACGTCAATCATTCCCTTCTGTTGGTGATTCAAGTGTTTTTCGAGTCCATAGAGATGTGCCTGTCCCAAGTCAGGAGTCTGTAATCCAGTTGTTGTCGTTGGTCGCTGTGTTGCATATTTGTTTTTCATTCATTTTTTTGTACATTAATTAGGCCGTTAGTTTTCTTGCATGAATTGTTTTACATTCGTCATTTTGGGGCCTTGTATAGCTGACTACGTGGTATGGGCTTGCTCATGGTTGAAGGTCGTACGGTGACCAATAGTTGTTAATTTCTGTGTCATTTGGTCAATTATGGGGAGTTTTCTCATTTGCAATCATACCACTTCTCTTTTTTATATGAACTTGAAGTTATTGATGACCCTTTGGTGTAGTTTTACTTTTGGTAATATATAATTTTTAAAATTTGGTGGCAGCCATTTATTATTGACAGAGGATGTCGGGTTCATACGATATTACCACTAACTTTTGGCAAAGAACAAGCAATCCTAGTTAATTAAGGAAGAAGTTGAACTCACCTGCCTTGAAAAGAGTTCCAAACCACAACCTCACTGTTGACAAGCCAATGGTGAATATAAATAACCTACTCAGACCACCCAACCAATTAGACCCCTGTTGTAATTGGCTTACTGTATCCTCAAAACAATAACATTATAGAATATGTCATTACAATATTTGCAGAGGCAAAATGAATACTTTTACATGTACGGGTAGGCTCTGTGTTGAAAGCCGTACTTTGACCTATAATTGTTTACTTTACAAACTTGTTACAAAAATACAATCGCAAAAATGAAAAAAGCACCCCAATGTGGCAGACATATATCCTTTGGTAAGTACCTAATAAAGACAGGGTAAAACAAAAAACACAATGTGTATATACACAATTTCAATTCATATCCAGACTCAGTCAACGATGTCACGATAGAATTGAAAGTCAATATAACATCCCATGGTTAAACTAATCTACATACAAACTAAGGTGTAGTTAAGAAATATTTCGTTTTAGATGTCGACATATTTTAGTATCCCTTATTATCGCTATCATAGGTCACGTGGTGAATGGTAGGTTATGTAAGGTCAATAAGTTGTAACAAAACAATGTCCTAGTGAATGAATATGTCATTGACCCAATGGTCTATTTTCACTTTACCCGACTTTTGACTGCGGAATTTTTGTCGAAAGGTTACCTGATCTGTAGTAGGACATCCTGACACTCGGTCAGGTAAGAGCAACCAAAAGAAGTAAAATCCGACATATAATCGGTACAATTAAGTGGGGAATGAACTGTTAAATGTTATCTATGTATGACACAATCATGGGAAAACATTATTTGCACCGATTATATGTTGAATTTTCCTTCTTTTGGTTGCTCTTACCTGACCGAGTACCATAGTCTATAAAATAGTCTATAAGGATGCAAGGATACACATGGTATGTTATCAATTGATCCCATGCATTTTATCGATTTTCCGCCTACACCATTTGTAATTACTTATGACATCTTTAATAAGGTGTATACAAGGTATAGTACTGTTTAAGCGTTATCCGTTTCGTAAAAGAAGTACTATGTAAACCACACGAACAAATTAATTTTGTTAAAATTTAAATACAAAGTAAAAGTAATTACAAACAGTATCAATTTTTCATTTAGATTTCTTTGTAAAATAAAAATATTTGCCGATATTTTTACTTTATAAATATACCTACAAAGTAGAGCATTTCTGATTTGTTAGATAGATAGATATATTTATTTGATCAAATATCAACATAAAACATTAAAAAGTAGTATAAAACAATAGCAGACATGTAGACATACATGTACTAAAATCATAAAACCTTAAAACAAATGTTGATACCTAATCAGGATTGCCTATGAAAGCCACACGGCTTATTTCCAATGGAAAAAAAAAATGAATAGGGTCCCTTTTTGTTACATTCTTAGAAATAATAAATATAGATATAAGAAATCATGATTTTGGCAGGCTTTATACTAGTTATGCTATAATTAAAAGATTACGATGACTAGAATATAAAAGCCAATCCATAAAATAAAAATTTGCTTTTAAATCGTTGCTTTCTTTTCTTTTTTGTTAGGAACTATTGCATCTTGGGCGACATTGCATTCTTTAATTTCAACATGTTCAATACAAAAGAGGTTCCGAGTAAAACGATATTCGCAAGCAAGCACATGAGAGATTCACGAGATGTCGGAAAATAACATTGCTTTCTTACTGCTTATAACGAATTATCTTTCGGAAATGGACGAAGTATCATCAATGTTGCTTAAATGTTTGGTACTATATTATAAAATGGTGGTTTGTGTACTAATATTGAGAACTTCTGTCCCTCGTAGTAAAACATTTTACACTCTCAAGCACGTGATGATATACATGTATACAGAATTTCGAACCTTAATTTGATGACAGTCTTATTGTTTCGAAAAAAAAAAAAAAGATTTTGTGATTACTTGAGGGTATGCTTTATCCCTCTTGACATTAAATATTTTGTGTGAAGCACTTACCTTGTATTATTTTTTTAAATGATTTGAAGTCAGTGCATTGGTATCTAATCCAAGCTAAGTAGACGTCAGTGGTTATAATACGTGTCTTATAAACTTACAACTCTCGTTTCATATGTATCAGTGTTATCTCACACATGTTAGTGGTATGTGTCGGGTATTATACCTGGTATTTACATTGAACGTTCTGACATTTAACCTCCACAAACTTGACCGTCAACAACGACGAAAATATAATATGTGGGTCACTTTTCAATGGCGTTGTTTCAAATATATTGCATTTCCTATATAATTTCTAACCACATATTTGTCAGTATATATAAAACATTCAACACAAATATATAATACACAATGCAAAAATGATAAAATATTTAACATTAAATGTAATAATAAAATAAATATTTATGCAGGTATTGTGTCCACTCTTCTCAGTGCAAATGACTTTTTAATGAACAAAACAGTAAATAATATCAAATGAAGATAGACGTAAATGTAATCTCTCTTTTCAGATAATTTCATAAATCCCGCACAATTAAAACAATTATCATTTTTAAAGCTATGTTCGTAAAGATTTATTAATTTTACATTTTAAGAAAAAGTGGGTTTCATCTTCAACCTCATTCATATGATAATTTTCACTAATTCTGTTTTCTCTTTGAATTCTTTTATAGCTACCCTTTCTTTTTCCTAGCAATGGTCACCTACTCTCATTTTAAATACAATTTTCGATTTTCAAATTTTTATAAAGAATGTATTCATTTGTATAATTCATATTTTGTCTTAATTTTAATGTACAAGAACATTTCACTTTATCATCATCTTCATTAGTTGGTTTTAATTAATGTTTCAGAAAATATATTTTATGGTATATATACATGATATAAAAAGAATAAATACAGGAAATAAATTCGAAATATTTATTTTGAATTTGAATTTTAGGGCATTAACATTCATGACATTTACTATTTAATTAATTTATTTCCGATTAAAGAAAAGATGTATTAGTGATTGACATTAAGCTGACAGTTTTGTCATTTACTAATTGAGAGCATAAGAGAGAGGATTAAGTACTAAAACCTAGCTTAAGCCCGTTACATGTCAATAGTTATCAATAAACAAGCGTGAAGAAACTATCCATTCTCTTACAGATCGTTTTTTTGTCTTTTGTCTTTTTTGATAGTTGTTTTTGTGCATATGATGATCGGAATTAGTAACTCAATTTCCAACTAATTCATAGCTGCTATGTTGATCTTTTAGACGAATTTACCAGGTTAGCGAAGTGTTGAGCGCACAGTAACATGTTTGCCGTCGCCAAAAAATGCCTGTCCAAAGTTAGGGGCCCGCTATTTGAATTGTTTCACGTGTTGGCATACAAAGGCCTGTTATAGCTAACTAAACGGTATGTGTTTTGCTCATTTGTGAAGACCACAGTGACTTATAGTCACATTCATTCAGGTCCTTTGTTCTCTGTAGGCTAGTTGTGTCATTGGCTATCTCCATATTTTTTTTATTTAAAAAATTAGTTGAACTCCATGATTAAATTATAGACTAGGCTAAGATTAAAGGCTGATAGGCAAGTTAGTAGACGTATGATACTTTATAGAGAGGGGTCCATTATTTCTGATTTTTTTTTAAATAAAAGTGTCATTTCGTTTTAAGGCGACATTCAACTATCGCATTCTGAGAGAGGAAATGACGACATTTGCTCTTAGTTAATGATAAAGATCGTTTAAAGGATTGATAACACTAAAATAAATAAAAACACATACTCCCTATATGTGTTCTGCTTAATTTCCAAATCGGAAAGTCCTTAAGGATTTCTTGAAGCATATAGGCCGCACAATATGATGATCCCTGTTCTTTCACGTCTTGCAGTGAAACATACATGTAGTGGGGTGTTTGTTTTCCTAGGCGGTATGTATAAAAAATCAGTCACATCTGATGTATCATGTATAGGTTGAGTGTCACGCTATCCGAGATGTCATTAGTTTGTTTCTTTCAAAGCACCCCTATATGGAACATACCCATATTTTCGAATGGCAGTCCAAATTTCGTGCTTTTCAATCCGGTCAAACTATCAATTGTAATGATAATGCATGACAGATTTTCCACTGATTCAATCATTAAAAAAAAGGACAGACTTCTTAAACCTACTGGAATTCCATTATCGAAAAGCCTATATTACAAGCATGTTCATTTATTATACATATATTCGTGGAATCGAATACTAAGTAATTATATCCTTTTCCCGACCACTTGATTATTTTTTTTTTATAATCAATGTGTGGTTCGTTTCATCTCAGTTCCTCATTGTTGAAAATTTGATTAAAACGTCAAATGTTCTTGTTGTCTTCTGGAAATCATAGTGGAAAGTCATGAAAAATGACGACCATGTCTGATGACGTCACATCTAAAGAACGCATCGTTTGGCAGATCAATAAAGACGTTTGTCTGCATATCGGCTAAAATCATCAGAAAACATCTTCTGCCACCGAATCTCATGTAATACTATATTTCTCCACTCTCGACAGTTAAATTTTAAATATTTAAAAGCTCGACAAGCCTCGTATTTTAAATTTGAAAATTTAACTTGTCTCGATTGACGAAATATCGTATCACAATGCATGCAGTGGTAGAATCTATATAGTACAATTTTGAGTAGATTCAGACCATAAAATCAGCTGAATCCTTAACCAGAGTGAACATAAAAACGAAGCCCTTTCAACTCATGTTTATAGTTTGTTCTTATATTGTACTGTTACACAACTGTCTGAGGTTAGGGGGAGGATTGGCAAGTTCAAACAAGTTTAACCTGCCACATTCTGTGTATGCCTGACCCAAGTCTGGAGCTTGTAATTCAGTGGTTGTCCTTTGTTGCTGTATATTATATTTGTTTTTCGTTCATAATTTTGTACATCAGGCTGAATTGTTTTATGTTTGCAATTTCTGGGCCTTTTATAGCTGACTATGATGTATGGGTTTTGCTCATTGTTGAAGGCCGTACGGTGACCTATAGTTGTTAACTTCTATGTCATTTGGTCTCTAGACCACTTTCGAGTTCGTTGCATTTCCGTCAAAAACTTTGGTTTTAGTGAACATCATTCGTGCGTTGAGGGGCATCGTCACTTTCTTTCCATGTTGAGCGAGCGGTTGAAAAAAATATGATGCTATATTGCACGATACATTCGGCAAATTAAATTCTTATAATTGAAAATCAGCACTGCTTTCATTAGTGAAGTTGTGATTAAGTACCTACGGAGCAAACATTATTGCTAGTTAATCCTGCATTATGACGATCACGAAGACGCTTGATGAACTTTAATAGTGCAAGGATAAAGGCGGACCACTCTATATGTTAAATGACGTCATAAAGGCGCGCATAATTGACGAACTTTTCCGGTGAAGGACATTACTGGAAAGTGGTCTATTATACCACATCTTCTTAATTTTATATATAGATTGGCATCCGACAAACTAAAGGTATCGGCGAAAATTATTTTTACTCCTTCATTTAATTTTTGTCTAATCAAAATTAATCGAAACCTTGTTTCTCGTTCGAAGAAACATTGTTACAGATAAATATACAAATGTTGATGTGGAAGCGGTGATTCGCCTAACCTGTAAGTACTAGTATGTCGACTAAGGATAATGGATTTAAAACTTTGCAATCCAAAGTCGTTTCATCATAGATTGTAGATGGCGAAGTGCACTGATGATGCATCTGAATAACCATATCAACGTTATGAACTTGTCTGAAGGACTCGAAATCGTATAACATCGAATAAAAATAAAAAAATAAAACAAAAGGATACAATTTTGTATAGTATTTTTGTTATTTCTCTGAAATGCACATATATATATACGTTGTGGTATATCATTGATATTTCTTTCATTTTATATATCTTTCTTAATGTTCGTTTAAAAAAATATCTTCACTATTTATCTCTTAATTCATTAAATCGTCAATTATTGAAAACAATTAAACCCAAAACTTAAGAATCACATGGCTCCTTCAGATAAATATATATGTCTCTGGTTCCTTCAACTCAATATGAGGAAGCGTCTGTAGATTTCGTTGTGTTGCTGATCTTATGAAAAGTTAAACAATTTAATCGCATTCCAATGTAGCCGTATTACCCGTTTTGCTAATATTAATTTCTGAACTCTTTATTTGTGCATTATACCGGCAATCTTCGATGAAATTGTAGGGTTGTTTCACATAAGGAATCTTTTGAAATTTTAACCTGATAATCCTTATGTCGTAAATCATCCAAGAGGTGTGTATACATGGTGAGTCCCCAAACAATCGGCAGAAACGTCAGTGACATATTCAGGAATTCCCTCGCCTCAAATACAACAAAACACGTTAAAGAAATTATATAAAGGTTTACTTATTAATTCAATTTATTTGAAATTAATGCCTTACATTCAAAAGTTTACACGCTAATCCGTTAAAATTATTAAGTGTAACGATACAATAACACTGTATAATCGTCTTCAGGAAAAAAAAAACAATTAATTTTATAGAAAATGTAAACCAATACTATTAGTTACATAGTGTGCTAGTGACCTAATACGATATATATGGAATCTACTGACCCCATATATAACGTATTAGGTCACTAGCACACTATGTAACGAATTTATCTTACCGACTATCATAACATGTGGTATTTAGACTAGTGGCCTATAAAAGTGATCAAGTCTTCAATACCGTTAGTATTAAGAAACCTACTTCTATTGGTCTATCCAAAAACAAATGCCAACAATAACAACTTGTTAGCTTTAAATGTGTTTTATGAATGTATTTCAGTCGTTCATAATCAATTGCATCTTCTGTTGAAACCTGTAAGATTTTTCCTCAACACTGTGCTATTTTTATAAAGGGACGTAACACCACTACTAACCGTGTATCGAAATAAGCCCCGCCTACTAACCTAATATGGAATATACACGGTCTCCACGCGGTTTGTTTTAACCAATCATATTCCTAGAAATGCATAGGAGGTAAGATAAAGGTAAATATCCAATCTTCATTTATTAGGTAAAACACTGTACAAGTAAATATGCAATCTTCATTTATTAGTTAAAACACTGTACATTGATTGGCGCACTGTCCCAGGTTAGGGGTTAAATGGCAGCAAACATGTTTAACACAGCGACATTCTGTATGTGTCAATCAGCGGTTCTCATTTGTTTGTGTTTTGATTATTGCTTTATACATAATTCAGGCCATTAGTTTTCTCGTTAATTGTTTTTTTTACTTTTGTCATTTTGGGGCCTTTTATAGCTTGTTATGCTGTATAGGTTTTGCTCATTGTTGAAGGCCGTTGGCTTCTACGTCATTTGGTCTATGGTAAAGAGTTGTTTCATTGCCATTCGTACCGTATATTTTTAATTTATTATATCATTTATAAAATAATCACTTATAACAAATCATAGAAATGTCCAAAATGTTTGAAAGATCATGAAATTACATTTTCCCATTGGTGACCCCTTTATATAATACAATAAAAGACAAATTCATTATAAAATAAATTTAATATCTGTTTTACCATACATTCTCCCTTGAAATAGATCTTGGTTAAAACGACAATGAATCAATCAAATGACCAAATCCTACCCCAAAACTTAACAGAAATAGAGAATTATTTTGCAATGAGGATCCTTTGCCAACTATTTCGGAAGATAAGGGACTTTAATGAACTACACAGCGATCATATTTTATTTTAACTTAATTTCACAAACGATATATTTATAAGATCATGTCTACAAGTACATAGTTGTACACTTTTATATTCTAAATATGATAATACATTGATTGTTGGTTGCTTGATTTATGTCTAGTGGCAAATATTTCAAAATGCACACAACTTTGATAAACAAGTGCAAATTTTACATGTTTTTTTTTTTTTTTCTTCAAATTTTGCACCGATGGACGTCGCTAACCAATATGAACTAAGTTGTGATTTGGTAAGAACACTTAACGTTACGTAAAACATGACTTGTACAAACACAGAGATGTGACAGTATGCATTATTATTGCACCTCGGGTAAAATCGACGATATGATTGGTTTAATGTGTCACGTGGTGACCCCGTAGTGATTTTTAGAAGTTAGAAGATTTCATAAGGACACTATGACGTCACGAGTACTTCTATTTGTAGTTCTATTTCATTTTTATTTTTAACTTTTGATAAAAAAACTTGACAGGAAAAGTCCCTGTGCGATAAATTCGTTATACGGTTCGCTAATGACCCTTACGGCCTCACCCTATAAATTTACTAACCGTCTTTGGATTCGTCACTAATCTTGCTCGATTCCTGTGATCAGTTTCACAAAAATCGTACGAGTAAGTTGATCATAAGTATACTGAATTTTTATGACTTACGATCATCTTTTGTCGTAATATGTTTTTGAAACGGACCACTGCTTCCGCCTAACCGTGGTATGTATGCGCGGGATGATGATAATGATGCTGGCAAACTGACATGATAATAATATTACTGATAAGTACGGCTATTTATTATCTATTGTAGTTACTTGTGTCTGTATTAAAATATCGCAATTGGACGATAGTTAGTGAAAGTCTCCTTTCTTAATCTTCATAAAATGATTAATAATTTATTCATGTATTTTATACAATGTTTATAATGATACTTGTTTTAATAATGGTTTGAATGGATTGTTTTAGCGGATGCTTTCATTACCAGTATCCTTATTTTGACTCAGTGTATTGCGTAAACTGTAGGATTATTAACACTAAAGTGCATATTATGTTCCGTTAATCAGGAGGGTACATTGCCTCCATGGTGCTATGTAGATAAAAAAAGTCATTTTAAGTTCCAACGATGGTGATTGGAGTGATGGAATATTTTCGGAAAATTCAGAAATCTGGTTTTAAAAGAAAATCATGTAGGTCTAATAATAATAATAAAAAAAAAAAAAAAAAAAATACTAATACTGATGCACACATGACAATATTGTCGATAACTGTGGAAATATATTCTACTAAATATTTGAATTTTGTACGAAATGAATGCATATATCAAATCATAGTAATCAAAGTTAAAGTGAGCTATATGAGAGCTTAACGTTGTCGGCAATGATAAAACAACATGGCCCTGATAATTCATGGTATTTGTAAAATGCAAACTGTAAAGTTGTCGTGTATTCGCCTTTATCCACATGAATATTAATTTCCGTTATCTAATATATGATTATTTGTAAATCATATATACTTGTAATACTATTGCAGAAATACAATCAATTAGTCTGTAGTCAATTCCTTTTCCGTAATAGACAAGACATCGTTGAATCCAGTGATGGGTTTACACCAAAAAGAATTGCTTAAGGATGTACTTAGGTGAAATTAAAAAAATCTAGAATTTGAAATTGATACAGTAACTATAAATCAGAAGAGCATAAGTTAGGGAACAAAATAGGCTAAAAATATTGATAGATTTACATGGAGCTCCTTTTCGAGATATTTAATTTTTAAGAAATGGCAGGAAAAGGCTGACTCGGATTTTTACCTTATATTTGCATTGGTATTATTTGGGTCTCAAATCGAAAGAAAAGAAATCTAGAATCTGCTTAAATTTTGGTAAATGACCTTTTATGAGCTATTGAAGTCTTATATGAAAAATAAAATGGGTGTTATGGGGCAAAATATTTTACCCTGTATCACAGGAAAAAAACCAAGGAGTGCGAACATCTGACAAAAATTTCCAGATCTCACTTAAGTACATCCTTAAATTCTGTGGATAGCATATCTTCTGTATCAATTACCGACATCTTTTTAGAGAGGACATTTATAATAATCATTTTTTCTAAAATACTAGACAATGCAACTGACCACACCAACCAACAACACCCGATTCCAGCGAGAGAAAAATCGAACGGACAAATATACACCAACAACACGAACAACAAATGAACCAGATAGCCGGACTATAACCAGGTACACAATTTGGTAGGGTTTAACTAGCTTAACATGCTCACAAACTTTTTTTTTTCTTTTTCATATTTCTTTAATATGTTTTACTTTAAATTATTAGTAGGATGACAAGAAACTTAAACAAGGAAACAAATACAGCAGTTTTAAATTTGGTAAATGAGGGACAAAATCGTGTTTCCTTCTACAGTACAGAAAACTAGATAACATGGTTAAGGCAGCTACCGCTATTAGTGGTTACCGCTCTCTACGAAAATATGAAAAACAAAACGGGTTTCATGAATTCTCATTATAATTTCTTTTACTTTTTTATCGGATTTTATTCAATGAAATTGACAGTATTTGTGAAAGGCCAGTAAGTTTGTTGAATCGCCAGATCATTAGATCATCAGACGAAAGAACAATGCATGTTAAATGAATTACGCCTGTATATATAGGGTTTGTTGTTAAAAGGTGTAAGAAGTTACGAGCTTGAATATATCATGTTCCGTGATTTGTTCTATTCGCAACATTTCAATAAAAGGTAAGTTGAAACAGACCAAATGTTTACTAGTATTTGTTTTCAGAAAACATTTTACTTTACAGAACTAATGATTAAATCCGGTTATACTTTGTGATGCATTCTGGTGCCGATAAATAATTCGTAATCTTCTTATTCTGTTGGTATGTACACGAAAACTTAAAAAATCGTTTTGCTTATTCGTCTGATTACAATTCTAA
Source organism: Mytilus coruscus (assembly GCA_017311375.1). Classification (NCBI taxonomy): domain Eukaryota; kingdom Metazoa; phylum Mollusca; class Bivalvia; order Mytilida; family Mytilidae; genus Mytilus; species Mytilus coruscus. The sequence continues at coordinate 31,373 of JAASAO010001250.1, forward strand.
GTTTTATCTAAATTTATTGTACATTCTGTAATAAAGGAGATGTGGTGTGGTTGTTTATGAGAAAACTACAATGAACTATACACCAGAGACTAAGTAACGTGAATGTAGGCAACTAAAGGTCACCGTGTGGCCTTCGATAGTTCAGGACGTGTAAGATTACGTTTCATCGTTAACGGATTTTTTTCGTTTAGTAGTTTTTTTGTTTACTGCCTTCTTTTTTACTTCTTTCCATTTTTACATTATTATAACTATTAAGTTATGGAGTTTTAGCGATAAAATATATTTTATTATTTGAAATTAAGTACGGTCAATGATAGTTCAAACACATCAAATCAATGATTTATTTTTCTCTAAATAATATTAAAATGGCGCACAACATTAAGAATTCAACTTCAAGTACCATAATTTAATTCATATTAGAAAATGCTTTATAAACTCCGTATACATGAATACAACCTACAAATAAAAAGGTTGATATTTTATAGTTTCTAAAGAAATAAGGAGCCTGCAATTCAGTAGTTGTCGTTTGTTGCTGTATATTATATTTGTTTTCGTTTATTGTTTTGTTCTTAAATCAGTCTGTTAGTTTTCTCATTTGAATTGTTTTACATTTGTCATTTAGGGTCTTGTATAACTTTAATATGCGGTATGGGTTTTGCTCATTGTTGAAGGCTTTACGGTGACCATTTAGTCTCTGGTGGAGAGTTGTCTTCATGGCGATTATACCACACCTTCTTCTTTTATAGTTTGCTAACTACATGTATGCCCGATACTTGAAAATTATTCTTCGAATGAAATAAGAAATTAAGAGTAAAGCTGTTTTATAAGTTTCATGGGTATAATTGGTTAGTTTGCTTTGTATTAGTTTGTCAAAACATTGTTTATATAAATATTTGAGTTTATTTGTAAACGAAACATCAGAAACCATTACCCCTTTCTTAATGTCATGTAACATCTTGAACATTTCACACAATTCAACGGAAGTGTAATTAGATCGAGTGTTGCTAGGCAACATTTCTGTTTTACCTGTGTATAGTGTCATATTCTAATGTGAGTTCATTTTCCGTCCATCGATTGAACTTCTTTTTCTTATATTTTACCAAACTGGTTCTAATGAATAGCTTCCTTACAAACAAATGAAATAACAGGTTATGTTTGATGCGTCCAAACCGCTTTTCTGCAATCACCATCACATGGAATGCTAAAAACCAAAAATATGGAAGCCAAGGATGTACATGTATAAAATCTGAAAACGATAGGAGCTATATGAACAAAAGCGACGAATTTACATTTGTATTCACTCTAATGTCATTTTTACACGTGAAAGTTGGAACCTTAGCTTCTTGATAATAACTACGGAGCTTATGATAACTTCGATACTAACAACCTTGCAGCAGCGGTATATCTTCCCAGTGCTATCAAAATAAAATACCATGATAAATAGGGCGTGTCCGTGAAGCTTTTCTGGATTGAAGACCATGATATATTTTCTGATTATAATAATTGCATGGCGTAATCTGAGCCGCAAGAAACATCTGTAAATATAGTATTAAACAATTGAATAATTCACACACAGAGAGAGAGAGAGAGAGAGAGAGAGAGAGAGAGAGAGAGAGAGAGAGAGAGAGAGAGAGAGAATGTATTTCTACTTGTATCTTCGTTAACCAGCGATAACGATACGTCCCGATCCTCGAAGGTCGTTAGTGTAAACAATATTTTATTGTGAGACTAATAACATGAATAGAGAAGATGTTCTACTTGATAACTGAGGGTAACAGTATCTATATTGTAGCGAGAATGCTATATAAAAATAATAAAACATTTAAAAATACTGCATTTATTAATACCAAACAGCTTAGTTCAGTAACCATCCAGAAAATGTTGTTTTACCGTATTCATTACTACTTATAATACCCGAACCTTCGTGGGAATAGTGTATACGAACGTAAACGCTATCGCCCTTCGACACATGTGCAACAACGGTACCGCTAACTGTACCATCGGAATTTGTGTTGCGAAGGTAAAGGGATCCATAAACGGAATTATTAACCATTAACTCAGTTGAATGTCTTGCAGAATACAATCTAACAACCCACACAAACACGTAAATCCCAGTCTTTGGACAGGTAAAAACACCGGTATGGCTGTTATATCCACTACCCTGGTTTGTTTTCACTATATCAAATATCAGTCGTCGACCAACACCCGGATTTTTAACATTTTTGACATGAAGGCGTAAAATGCAATAACTGGCGATTCAAGATTTTCTTTACCATTTTCACACGGTAATTTACAGTGACATCATACTGACCTGAAATTGTTTCAAAATTGTTGTATTTAGATTAATCAAATTCAGACTTATAAATTGAGAGAAAAAAATCTTTTGTGAGTCCATCACTTTCGTCACTTAAGACTTTCATGTAAAAATAAATGCAATTATCTAAAATAAGCTACTTAAAGCTCAAACTTGTATTGTGTATTTTCATTTGCAACTGTCATTTACTCAAGTGATAGAACTATTGCAGTTTGATACGCAAAAAATGACTCCGATGCATATAGGTAAGGTTATATTGTATTTTCGGTTAAGTAAGTACCGATTATCAGGTTTTCTGTATATTGATAAAGAAAAGCTGCGAATCACAATTAGAAGAGATTGTGTCGAGTCAGTGCAGCGAACTAGTCCCAAAAGGCTTTGAGATATTTTGTCGAGAATCTGATATTTTACAATATCAATATAATGCAAATCAGATAATCAATCTATTGGATTGTATTTGACTGTGTGTTTTTCAGTCAAGAATAAAATGTTTTTGTGTAATTTCATTTGAATGCAAACGGTTGACCAGCGCACATTTAGTATAAAACGCGGAAGGGTCTCATTTTAAAAAGATGTATAAATAATCAAACTTTTACAACCATATAAAGTTAAAAAAAAAACCACACTATTCCTTTAATTACATGTATATGCTACAACCATGATATTGCGAATTACATAAGCTATTATTAGAGATGAGCAGATTGATAGAAGTACAGGGAACACCGACACATTGAATTACAACAACAATACTAAATATTCATTTTAATCTAGCTATATAAAAATAAGGGGATGCGGTATGATTGCCAATGAGACAACTATCCACCAGAGTTCAAATAAAGTGGATATAAGCAATTATAGACAACCGTACGGCCTTCAACAATTAGAAAACTCATACCGGATAGTCGGCTATAAAAGGCCTCGGCATTAAAATGGATAAAATTTCAAACAATGAAACCAACGGCCTAATCTATAACAAAACAATTAATGAAAAACAAATATGTTAGACATGAACCAACGAACAACGACTGAACTACATTCCCTTGACATGGGACAGGCACATACAATAAACAGTGATGTAACAGCACAAGATAAGAACAAACTGTTAAAATCAGTAGCAATTTTGCTTTACTCAAAAGATCGACACGGGACAAAAAATCAATTAATCTAAAATCAAAAGAACCAAAGCACCGAAATTAGAGTACTGTCTGGCAGCTACTGAAAGCTAATTCAAAGCCAATTACAACTAATAAATAATTTTTATAACTAGTTTTTAAAGCTTACATAATCCCTAATATCCTTCAAATTTGAAGGTCACACTTTCGTTCATTTATCTTGTTTTGATTTCGTCTTACTTAAATTGACCATCAGGACGACTGGTGTTCAATAGCACTCGATATGCCAGTTCTATCGGAACACTCGATTCGATCAGATTGCGGATTGTAAAGCTTTAGTTTTCCAATTATTTCGTGTTGTTTTTTTTTTTAGCTTATTCCAAGTGGTTTCTGTTTTGAATTAGTATTGTTGGTTTTCATCTAAACTTTAGCTACTTACCGTCTGATGTTCGACAAGAACTTGTCGCGCCTGCATAGATTACCATATAAAGAACCACAATACAAGAAATCAACATGCTTGTTAGAGATATAACGACTGAAAAATTCTAGCGTGATCTATCATAGAAAAGCTTTTTTTATTTAAGATTCTCAAAATTATAATGTGTGTTTTGCGTGTTTATGCTATGCTGTTTGATACCGAGATAAAAACAGAAAAATGATATTCACCTGATTATTCTTGTAATATTACCAACTTGAATAGAAACTTAAGGAACGCCACAGCTGCCTTGTGATAACGATATTCATAAGGCAGCTGTGGCGTTCCATAGAACTGTCATCAATTAAATATATTTAGAGGGCCAAAAAGTAGACTTGTGTATTCATCGTTATAAAAACATGTGGATGAGGTATAAATGCCTATGAGGTAACTATCTACTGAAGGCTAATTGTTACTGAATAAGGATACATCAGGTAAGGTTTAAAATTGTCTCGTGTGTTATAGGCTACTTACAAACACCTTCAAAGAGTTAAGTGTGTGCAAATTCATTCTTCTAGCAAACAACAAGTATATTGAAGTCATAGACTTAACCTAAAGAAATCTTCAAAGAGAGGACGTTGTACATTTATTTCTCTGGCAAACTTAAATATATTCACAATTATAAATAATAAAATATCTTAAAATGCATTGAACTTTTTCCCTAAAGATAAGTGAGAATCATTTGATGAAGTGTCGATGTAACTACAAGGCGTAATATTATGTAAGAACATGTGTTACAGTTCAGATAAAGATGCTAGAATAGTAATACAATATATGAGGGTATAGGTGGGGTTTGCGGAAATAAAGAATAATGGCCAAATATTATAATGACTAAGAGAAAAATTAGCCAAACAATAAAAGAATAGAGAATAATGGCGTACAAAAGAGGAACTGTTGAAAACTGAAGAATTATGTAATTTAAAACTTATTCATTAAATGACCGATATACAAATACACACATATAGAAATCAAATTATTGCAAAAACAATTTATAGTAAAATCATTGTGATGAATGTTTAAAAAATAAGCGTTATTTTTTAAGATTAAGAAGAAGTGCACTTAAATTTAAAGGAATACAGAAATTAAGGACCCCTGACATCAAATTTGAATTCTCCTGAAGGGTGTTTTGAAAATTAAAATAAGGTCAGTTTGGTCTTCTCCCGACTGGCAGTGACACGCTTGCCAAAGTGGGTTGTCATTTTGGCTGTGCAGGATGTAAAAGTACGCAGTCACTTGTGGTCTGAATGGGGACGTTAAATCTGCTTCGTGTAAATAGCAGGCAGCTCTCTCTGCACTTTATGAACCCATGCAACAACTATATCAGCGGTCTATAGGTGTCCTGTTGCAAGTAAAAAGTCTGATCCTATCCAATATACACTCATTTTCCAGTGGCATTCCGAATTTCCCCGACCTTCTCCAGGACGATATCTGTAACAGGTATACAAGCTTCTCCGTGTTAATGCCGATGTATTAAAGTCAAACAATGAACAATGCAAAAAGAGATGCGATGAAGAGTAAATTTTATGAGGACCGAGTCTATGTTTTGAGGAATATTTTCACGAAAATTATAATTGGACAGAGACCAGGTCAATGTTTTAGAAGTGGTATCGTGAAAATTAAAATTGGCCAGAGACAGCTGGGGCTATGTTTTGAGGAATACTCCTTAAAACATAGACCCGGTCTCTGTGGTGAAAATTATAATTGGACAGGGAGTTCAATTACATAATGTACACCTGAATATCTAGATGAACGTATGATTATAGAAAATGCATATCATTAGCTATAACAACAAGAAGCACATGATGGAATTACCACATTATAACACAAATAAATTTTAATAAAGAGCTGCGCCATGAGTGCATGATACTCCCGTCTCCAACTGAATAGTTATCAATAGTTTGTTCAACTAATTAAGTTCCATAACTCCACAATGTCATATCAGAAATTTATAAAAAAAAAAACAGAAAGGAGCTTATTTCAATAGATATAAACAATTCACCAAAGTTTCATAATAACTGCTAAATCAGTTTTGAGTTATTGTCCGAAATACTGGAAAATCCATCTTTTTATGAATAAAATTCCAATACTACAAACCTTTAAATCAGATTTTTTTTTTTAAATCGAAAGGGAACTTATGTCAATATATATAAACAATTCATCAGAGCTTCATGAAAATTGTTCAAAGCATTTATGAGTTATAGTCAGAAAACTGAAAAAAAAAAAAAAAAAAAAATCCCGCACTTTTATGAATAAAATCCCATAACTCGGAAACGTAAAATCTAAAATTTATAAAAATCGAAAGGAACTTACGGCGATAGATATAAACAATTCAGCAAAGTTTCATAAATGTTGGTGAAAGCGTTTTGAGTGACTACTGCTTTTAATTGGTGATATTTTCATGTCAATATATATTACTGTGCTTTATTAAAAATCTGATCAAGGAAAACATGGTCGAACAAAGTCAGTAAATATAAACAGACTTCAAACTGTTTAAAAACTAGATGTACAATATGTGCCTGTTTATAATTGAGACTGGTTATAAAAATTCAAAGTCATAAGTTATAGACATGATAAACATGTGCAATTTGTATTGACAAGACATATATCCTTTATGAGGAAACCACAAAAATAGTATAGGTACGTACTATATTACAAATTATGATTATTATAAATACAACATTCTGTCGTGTACATCGAATCAATGCAGAGTTGGAAAAAAAAGAAAAAAAAAAAACACAAGCAAACTTTGAAATAAGCAATCTCTTTGTGTACGTATTAATGACCTGAAATCATTCTACGTACGTCACTAGACATTAACATGATTAAAGCGTATTGATCTAGATTTATTTTGGTTACCATTACCTTGTTGATACCGAAATAATAACTTTCCTTAATACATATACAGTTGTTTGACACAACGGTATTATAAAGTAAGAAAAGAATAAATTTCGATATCAATAAGGCAATAAAATGCAAATAAAACTATCTATTTTATGCTCTGAAGCGCTTTTCTTGGATTTACTTTCATCAGGAACGCTCAAAGCCAAAAAGACTGAATGCTGGATGGATAAATACCGAACCACACTAATCTAATGAAAAGATATACAACTAAATGGACCAACACATAATAGCCAAATCCGTCTAAGGTCAAAGTTGTCTGAAGGAGTTGGAATTTGAGTATCAATAAGGAATAATTTGATAAAGGGGACTAACATTTAAATTAAGATCTAACCTCTCTGTAGAATTGTTAATACAATTAGAATTAGCTGTGTTCTAAATGTTATAAAACATGTTTACTCTATTGCTGTTTTTAATAGAACTTTGAATAGTTTGTTTATGTTTCTCACCCAATTTTGTGAATATTACTGAACTATAAACAACTGTCATGCAAGTAAGTGGTTTAGCGAGCTATACAGCCAGGGTTTACCCAACAATTTCCTCGGGAAATGCCTGTACATGTACCAAGTCAGAAATATGTCAGCCGTTTTAACTAGTCCTATTGGTCGATAAAGCTTGATTTTGTCAGTTTTAATGGACTTCTCAATTTTGAATTAACCTTGGATTTCGGTATTTTGTCACACCTTTTTCTATAACATTTTAACGATTAAATTGTTCTAGGGTAGAATATTCTGAGCCATGGAAATCGCATTTGTCGTTTCCGTTACATTTCAAATATTTCATTTAAAGACAAATCCTCTATTGTTTATGCGCACATACCAGCGCAACGGTATTATGCCGTCAGCGGTTTATGACGTCGTGGTTTCCGCGAACTGAAAACGTTTATGATAGTTATTCCTCTTTGAGCCTAAGGAGACAGTGACAATCATTTTGATATGTTGATTTGCCGAGAAGAAAATGAAATGGTCTCCAGATTATAGACGTGTTCCTGAATTGGATATATGAATAAATTATGTGTAAATAAATGTGAATTAAGTGTAGCAAAAGCAAACAACAAAGGCAACATAAATTATATGAATAAAAGAGAGTCAACTTAACATCAATCTAACGAAAACACACACAAAACGACTGTCAAGAAACAAAACCGAATCTGGATATTCGACAACAAGATAGTTCAATCAAATTATAATAAAATACTAATTTCCGAGTTGCAAAACCTGTGTCTAATCCTATTGTCAATGTTCTTGGACAATAAAATATGTTTAAACATATAGTAGGTTTTAATTGTATTTATATTTCCCAAATCATTAAGAAAGTACTACGTAAATCATCAATCATGTCATCAAAATTCAATATATCAATAGCAATAGGTACAATACGTACATATATGGATATTGCATACTGCACTGACGTATTTTGAATGTGTACGGCGCTTACATTTTTACAAGCATATATAATAAAAGATTTAACAAAAACACGAACAATTCAGTAACCCAACAATGCATACGTGTAAAATAAAGTACATATATAGAAGTTAATATATGGGCTCCTAACACTATAGGTTTTTTTCATTTCATCGTTCTGGTCGGATTTGTTGAGTTTTGAACGCTTGTGAATGGAAGAACGATATATTTTAATTTAGGTACCAGATGCGCAATTTTTGTATAAAAAACATATGTTTGTGATTTGGATGGAGAGTTGTCTCACATACCACATATTCTTATATATATATAATCGTGTCTGTGTTTAAAATTTGGCGGAACGAAGAATTAAATAGGAATACATATGAACAAACAAATCATTTAGCAGTTGATTTGAAAAAAGAGGTAGGACTAGGTTCCAGTTATAATCACGGTAACACAGCTGAATGAGTATACTTAGACTGAGGTTCTAGCAACATTACGACTCTCACGGGTGACTGGGGAATCGAAATATGGTCACTTGGTCTTCTTTCGACCGGCAGTAAAACGCTTGCCAAAGTGGATCGTCCGTTTAGCTGTGCGGGATGTATCAAGTACACGGCCAGATCCGGTCAGAATGGGGACGTTAAATCCGATGCCTCGTGTAAAGAGAGTGCCACGCTCATTGCACGTTAAGAACCCTGCAACAACTCTTTGAGGGTCCGTAGGTGGCCTGTTGCAAGGAAAATTTCTGCCCTATCCGATATACCCTCATTTTCTAGTGGCAGTCCAAATTTTCCCGACCATCATCCCGGAGGCCTCTTTTACAAGAACTACCTATTGTATTTATTGTTAACTTGTTCTCGTCCTGAACATGCATGATATACTTGCCACTGGACGTTCAGCAACCTACAATCAATCAATCAATCTAGCAACATTACGGAATATTTCGATACTTGTAACTAATTCATAAATGCCTATGGATGCATGATCTAAAACAGAAATTATATAAATTAGACCCCGTTAACATTTGCACGGAATTGAATCGATCTTTAAAAGACCAGCTCGCGTTTACATTTGAACAATCAAGATAGATTGGGAACTAGTGCGTTTGCATTGCAATTTTATCTAAAAATAATCGGTCTAACCATTTAGTTAACAAACAATCGTAGAAAAAAGAATAAGGAAATAGTTGCTTCATTAGATATGCTTCTGCATTTATTAATTATCTTTTTGATTAACATGTCACAAGTCATTAAACAAAGAAATGTGAGAATAATATAACGTATAACGGTCATTTCGTTTGAAGATGAGGAAATTGCTGAAAAGAAACAGGATTTATCTTTTCAGAAGAATGACACAAAAACGTCATATATATTTATTTGTTTTTTATCTTCACGTTCTGTCAAATCATTTGAGAATATGGATAAAACCCTGAAAGGCAGGCATTTATAAGAATATACCAAACTGACCATACGCAGATTTATTTTCATATCTAAATATAACACTTTCACTTTCAGAAAATCGCGATCGATCTAAGCGTTTACACTTAAAAGAAAGATCAATTCATAAAAAAATTCGCAAGGGTTCCGCCTACTTTTGCTGTTAGTCGCAGGCTCACAAAAATGGGGAAAATTATTAAAATTTCTAGATACTAATAATTTATTGTAAGAAGCATCTGTCCAAATTTAGTAAAATGCAGGATGGTTAATGTATCTAATAAATGTTTAAAATACTTAACCACAGAGTGAATATAATGTTAACTGGCAGAAAAACTAAGTCCATTTATTAGTAAAATACGGATAAATAGGATTTTTGTTTTACTAAAGATACTTCTGGGGCCGGGTCAACGAAGCTGTCCTAGGACTAAGACATGTCTTAGGATGGTCTTAGGACACGTCTTAGGTCTTAATCCTAAGTCAGGTAAACGAAAGTCTCCTAAAATAAGATATGTCCTCAATTTGGTCCTAAAGTTGGGATATATATATATAGGTGTCTTAGGATAGTCCTAAAAGTTACGATGTCCTAAAACGAAACTAAAACAACAAATATCATGGCATAAACTCAATGATAAATTTACTAATACAATATTAAACTATTATACTATTATTAGAATTAAACTACTTAACCAATTTTTTAATATTTGTTAAAGATTCTATTGTGCTACATTATTTTCAATTTGTAGACAAAGTTGATTCATAAAAAACTTTCCAGATATCAAAAAGAGCGTTTATAGAATTTAGATTGAGTTTTGGAATAATAAGCATATTAGAGAAACTTGTGTGTGTGTTCTAGAACTAACTTGATGCACATATCTAAATAAATGAGATATTGCTGCGTCTTTTACTAACTAACCTTTATTTCTATATACTAATCTATATGAAATGGGCATCAATAGTAACTCTTCAAAAGAATGTTTGACGATGTCATATCATTACGCTTATTAAACTAATCCTGATTCAATACATGTAATGAAGTCGAGTGGACCTAAGTACAAAACTAGTTTATATACCTAAATTGCAGCACGAATATCGCATTTAACAAAGTTTTGTGACTATTTAGTTTTGTTGTCGTATGCAAATCATTTATATTTGTACATCATATATAACATGTATAAGATATATGTATCTATAATATTAGTATTACGTTAAGACTTTCATTTTGCGATAATTGTTTTCCCTAAAAGAGTCATCCTCCCTCCCTTTACATTGAAATACAATAAAATATATGTCATTGAATTCTCTACATATTTATTTTAATTAAATAATTGAATTAGGACGGTCCTAGGACCATCGTAGTTAGGACTGTCCTAAGATAGCTTTGTTTTACATCCTAAGACATGTCTCAGATACGTCCTTAGACCATCTAAATAATGTCCTAAGACATATCTTAGGACATATCGACATATCTTAGGACATATCCTAGGATACTTTCATTGACACGGCCCTGGATACTATCTTATGATCACAAACAAGCTTCTGTACAAGATTGGTAGAAATCCAGGATAGTTAAAGAAAGTTATTTAAATTTCAAAACTTTAACCACAGAGTGAATATTTGTGAACGACGACGACGGAATGTAGGATTGCTATGTCTCGCTTTTGCGACAAAAGTCGCAGGCTCGATAAAATTATGTGTCTGTTGTAACTGAAAACTAAGTACCAACATGTATATATTAATGTGCATTTAGTGTAGTTAAAAAACAAACAAACAATAAAACAGCAAATAACGGGATCAGAATTGTCCATTACTTGTAAGAATATCGTCTAAACTGGCCTAACGTCTTTCGACGTTGCTTTTAGAATTGGCGCAATGTATTCCCGCCAATTCAAATTGTTAACATTTTTTTAGAAATATCTCTTTTTCCATTACGGTGACCCTACCTTTTTATTTCCTTATTTTGTTTAAATATAAAAAACGCATATTCTGTTGAATTTTCATCGAGAAAACATTGGTCAATTTTTATTAAACTTGATTGTTTTATAGATAATTTCACAATAAAAAGGGCGGGAAAATTATTATAGCAACTTATCGTTATCAATTTCCCCTCGGAAAAAGGTAATATCAATAATATAGTTTGTACTAACAACAAGGTTACCAAAACACACAATTTTATGGGATACGGACTTTTCATAAATTTATTACACTGCTATTGACTAAAATTCATAATTTCCAAATTCCACGAAAATGATGACGTTTTAAATCGAAAACGAGGTCGGTGACCCCATTTTTTTATTTGCTTATTTTAAAGCTTTTACCTAACCTAAAGTAAAAATAAAATATAAAGAAGATATTATTGGTAGATTTGAATAGAAGGATTTGTCTTTAAAACATTTTTGAGGAATATAATTGAAAAGGCATAACTGTTACAGTACTATATTTGAAGTGTAGATGTGGTGATAAAACCAAAGATACGTCACTGGTATTCCTTTAAGGATGTACTCAGATCAGGTTTATGAATGTTTCAGATGTTCGGTCTTCTTGGGTTTTTTCCTACGATACAGGGTAAAACATTTTGCCCCATATCACCCACTTTTCTTTTCATAGAAGACTTCAATAGCTCATAAAAAGGCCATTACAAAAATTTAAGCAGAGTCTAGACTTTTTTCTTATGATTTGAGACCCAGATATATAATGCCAAAGCTAGATGTAAGGTAAAAGTCCGAGTTAGCCTTTTCCCGCCATTTTAAAGAAATCAAATATCGCAAAAGGAGTTCCATTACCTGTCAATATTTTTAGCTTATTTTATAAAATTGAGAATGGAAATGGGAATGTGTCAAACAGACAACAACCCGACCACAGAACAGACAACAACAGAAGGTCACCAATAGGTCTTTAATGCAGCGAGAAATTCCCGCACCCGGTTGCGTCCTTAAGCTGGCCCCTAAACAAATATATATACTAGTTCAGTGATAATGGACGTCATACTTTGTTCCTTTACTGATGACTTATAGTACATTGTATCAATTTTAAATTCTAGATTTCTTAAATTTCACCTAACTACAACCTTAATAGTACAATAAATAATTTTCTAAAAGCACGCGATGAAGTGCAATGCAAATACAAATTGTGCTCAACATAGAAATGTAAGTGAGAAAAGACAATCATTTAGATGTTAAAGTAATGTATAACTTTATGAAGTAAAATCATTACAAAAAAAAAAAAAACAAAAAAAACCCAAAATTCAGATAAAAGAAACAAGATCTATCTAATAAGCATTATAAACATCGTAGATTTATTCTTTGGCAATAGTTAGTTAATTGTGAAGTAATTGTAAACACTCTGGTAGTTTGCCTATTTGCCGATTGTGGGATCTGCTGGTTTCAAGTCATATTTTCTTTTTGATAATTTTCGTTGGCAATCATATAATATCTGTTTTATTAATATATATATATTGTATTTAGATAAAACATGTTAAACACTTGAAAACACAAAATGAGCATGCTTCTTGCATTAAGCAATGTACTTTATGAAAAAAAATCATCAGCTTCATTATATCAAAGTACATTTCTTCATGAACATGTTCAAGAAAAAATTATAACAAGCATATCGAACTCCAAAACATGAGTATTGAAACTTTTTTTTTTATTATGTCGATCGACTATTTTAATTACTTGTATCGTAAAGATACTCCACATTTGTATATATATATATATATATATATATATATATATATATATATATATATATATATATATATATATATATATATATATATATATATATATATATAGATATATCTTTTGTCATTCTGTTTTCTTTTGACTGTGTAAAGGTTAAGGTCATCATTGTGAAACCTGACAATTGACATGCGCATAAAAAGACAAATATATGTTATAGCGGTTTACATGATCAGGAAATCCTTTCGTGCATGTGTGCATACGATAATTTGAAATGCTTTTGCCAGAAGAATATACGACATAGAAAAACAATATTTTTTTGTATAATTATTAGAACAACCCTTTTAATAATCATTCATTGGCTATTTCAATCTTCGCGGTAATCGGAATAGTATAGAGAATACTTTTTTTCTCGTATCAACTTATCATTTACAGTTTAGATTCGCTGGATATTAATTTTTCGATTGAGGGTTAACCATACAGTACTATCCTGCGGAATCATGGTTGATCTTTATGCTCTAATATTTTTACTTTTAGCTTTGCAGATATTTTTCTATGAGGGCTTCACCTTCACGAAAGAAAAAGTTGACTGTCTTGGGAATCCCGACAATGGCGGTGAGTCCTGTCCCATATGATACGGAGTTTAAAGAGTACAGATGTAAGTTTTTTTGTAAGCTTATCTGGATAATGAATGAATCAGTACATGTATAGTTGTATGTAAATAAATGTATATATCATCAGCAATGATCAATTGTTACTTAATATGTTAATCGGTAAATGTAATGTATTCAATATTTACTACATATTTTAATACATTAAATTTGGAAACGATCAAAAATGTATTGACTTCTTTGTTGACATGAACTATCATTAATTTGATTATATTATTTTATAATATCAACTGTTAGAAAACATTGAATTGTTCAAAATACTATGTATTTTGTACCCCAGGAATTGATTAGCTTAGCTGTATTTGGCTAAACCGTCTGAAATCTTCGGTCCACAATGCTCATTAATTTCGTAATTTGATTGTCCTTTTACATTGTTGTTATTTGTGAGTCACTTATGCATTTTTTTGTATACGAAACGCCCGCCTGCCGTACAAAAAATAAGCCTTGTCTTTAATGAGGTTTTCTATTTATTGTGTTGTAAAAGATTGCATTTAACTTAGGAAATCAGTTAAAATCTTAACATTAAGCATTTAATAATTCTTTTGGGTAAAAAATAGCAAGTATTTCAAATAATTCAGCATGTTATAACAGTTAATTTACAGAAACGGAACATATCAACGAAATATCATGTTAACACAAAGCATCCAAAAGTGCTGATTACTAGGTGGATGGTAACATCTAGGAAGAGACGTCCGCCAGCAGTGACATCGTGTTAAGTGTGGTACGATCTCACTAAAGAAACCCGATTTATAAATTGGCTCACACGACGCGCATCAGAACATTTGAACAACAACTAACAACATTATATACCTTTTCATTATGTTTTACTACGATTGTCACATTTTTAGATATGTAGGATTTATGAAACAGCAATTTTTTCTCTTATTATACATTCTTCTAGATACATATAACTTATATTTGGAATAGTGGTTAATAAAAAAAAAAAAAACACTTAGATAACATGTTTGTTTACATGGAGTCGTAGATAAATGTAATTCAAATCCTATTATGTCTCATTTTTTGCTTATTCTTAAGTGAAAAGCACTCATTTTGGTAGTGGTAATTGATGCAATTACAGCTTAATAAAAGACCGATGGAATATTATGTTCAGTTTTATAATCATCAGACAAGTCCAATCTACGCATCAGTACTCTTGATAAAAAAAAATGTGTTAAATTCATATAATTTGCAACTAAACCAATTCGGATTATTCTCTTTAAATTTCACATTTCTTTGAATTCCATTATTTTTTGCTATGTATTGCGCATCGAAATATCACAGTAAAATTGACAGGTAACTATAGTTACTAACGTATGTTTGGCAACGAGGTCTATGGAACTGCAAAAAAGGAAAATAATTCTAACGGATCATTTACATTCAAGTATTATTAGATATGTAAATCATATACGATTATCAAAGCATGATATTAGATATAAGAAGATGCGGTATGAGTGCCAATGAGACAACTCTCTATCCAAGTAACAATTTGTAAAAATTAAACCATTTAGGACAAAGTACGGCCTTTATCACGGAGCCTTGGTTCACACCGAATAGCAAGCTATAAAGGGCCCCAAAAATGACTAAACCATTCAAACAAAAAACAACGTTCTTATCTATATAAGAAACGAGAAACACTTATGAACCACACCAACAAACGACAACCACAGCACAACAGGTTCCTGACTTAGGACAGGAGCAAACAAATGCAGTGGGTTTAAACGTTTTAACAGGAGCCAACCATCACTCTAATCTGAAATACTGGTGTAACATCACAACATAGAAAGATACAGATGGGTGCAGTCCTAACCTGTACAGCAAGTTAACTTGATAACCAGTCATTTGGACTGGTCAAAGTTAACCTGTGACCGGATTTAGGACTGCTCTGACCAGTCCTAGGACCAAAATCTAGTTAACTTGAAAAGCGGACTTGGTCCTAGGACTGTTTTTATGTCTGCCAAAAAGTTAACTTGGAAACAGGTCCGCTATTGATATAAGTTAACTTCGAACCAGTCCTGTCATAAGTTAACTTCGAAACCAGTCCTGTCATCAAGTTAACATAAGTTAACTTCGAAACCAGTCCTGCCACAAAGTTAACATAAGTTAACTTTTGCTTTCACAAATCCGATCGAAACCAGACCTGTTCCCAAGTTAACTTTTGACTGGTCTGCTCAACACTAAGTTAACTTGTAACCTGGACCGCTCTACATCGATTTTTAAAAATATTTTTAATATCTTTGTTTCGTGGTATAAATATCGACAATAAAGTAAAATTAATACTTCCGTTATATAAACAGGATGTAATACATATATTTGAAAATAAAGTACTCATAAAACGTTGCTTGTTACACAAATTTATCTGTAATCTGCCAATCTATAAATTAAAAACGATCTTGGTTACAATGATAACGGGCACTGAATATATTTTCCTATACCTATCAAATTCAACCATATTTGCACTTTATTACGTATATCTATCAATATATTGATACATACCAAAATTTCAGTAGTTTTGATACCTTAGGCGGACTTGTACAACAAAATTATTTGACCGCTTGAAGCAAAACTGACCATATGTGCATTTTAATTTGTAAATCTATATACCTGCATAATAAATCAGCCATATTTTTATGTCAGGATTCAATGTATAATACAAATGACAGCAACATTGGAATACAATTACAACAAAGTTTTGTTCACATAAATTAAGGGTGCCAACATGTCCTCCTTTTATTCAAAATATTCATGCGTAACAAATTTCAGTAGTTTTGATACCTCATGCTGACTTGCTCAACAAAATTATTTAACCGCTTCAAACAAAACTGACCGGTGCACTTTAATTTGTAAATCTATTTACCCACATAGTAAATCAGCCATATTTTTTATGTCAGGATTCAATGTATAATACAAATGACAGCAATATTGCAATACAATAACAACACATTTTTGTTCGCATAAATTAAGGGTGCCAGCTTGTCCTCCTTTTATTCAAAATATTAATACGTAACAAAATTTCAGTTGTTTTGATGCATCATGCTGACTTGTACAACAAAATAATTTGACCGCTTCAACCAAAACTGACCATATGTGCACTTTAATTTGTAAATCTATATACCCGCATAGTAAATCAGCCATATTTTTTATGTCAGGATTCAATGTATAATACAAATGACAGCAATATTGCAATACAAGAACAACAAATTTTTTTAGCTTAAATTTAGGGTGCCAGTATGTCCACCTTTTATTCAAAATATTGATACGTAACAAAATTTCAGTAGTTTTGATACCTCATGCTGACTTGCACAACAAAATTATTTGACCGCATCGACCAAAACTGACCATTTGTGCACTTTAATTTGTAAATCTGTATACCCGCATAGTAAATCAGCCATATTTCTTATGTCAGGATTCAATGTATAATACAAATGACAGCAATATTGCAATACATAAACAACACATTTTTGTTTCGCATAAATTTAAGGTGCCAGAATGTCCTCCTTTTATTCAAAATATTGATACGTAACAAAATTTCAGTAGTTTCCATACCTCATGTTGACTTGTACAACAAAATTATTTGACCGCTTCAACCAAAACTGACCATATGTGCACTTTAATTTGTAAATCTATATACCAGCATAGTAAATCAGCCATATTTTTTATGTCAGGATTCAATGTATAATACAAATGACAGCAATATTGCAATACAATAACAACAAAGTTTTGTTCGCATAAATTTATTGTGCCAGCATGTCCTTCTTTTATTCAAAATATTGATACGTAACAAAATTTCAGTAGTTTAAATACCTCATGCTGACTTGCACAACAAAATTATTTGACCGCATCGACCAAAACTGACCATTTGTGCACTTTAATTTGTAAATCTATATACCCGCATAGTAAATCAGCCATATTTCTTATGTCAGGATTCAATGTATAATACAAGTGACAGCAATATTGCAATACATAAACAACACATTTTGGTTTCGCATAAATTTAAGGTGCCAGAATGTCCTCCTTTTATTCAAAATATTGATACGTAACAAAATTTCAGTAGTTTCCATACCTCATGCTGACTTGTACAACAAAAATATTTGACCGCTTCAACCAAAACTGACCATATGTGCACTTTAATTTGTAAATCTATATACCAGCATAGTAAATCAGCCATATTTTTTATGTCAGGACTCAATGTATAATACAAATGACAGCAATATTGCAATACAATAACAACAAAGTTTTGTTCGCATAAATTTAGGGTGCCACCATGTCCTTCTTTTTTTCAAAATATTGATACGTAACAAAATTTCATTAGTTTTGATACCTCATGCCGACTTGCTCAACAAAATTATTTAACCGCTTCAACCAAAACTGACCATGCACTTTAATTTGTAAATCTATATACCCACATAGTAAATCAGCCATATCTTTTATGTCAGGATTCAATGTATAATACAAATGACAGCAATATTGGAATACAATAACAACAAATTTTGTTAGCATAAATTTAGGGTGCCAGCATGTCCTCCTTTTATTCAAAATATTGATACGTAACAAAATTTCAGTAGTTTCAATACCTCATGCTGACTTGTACAACAAAATAATTTGACCGCTTCAACCAAAACTGACCATATGTGCACTTTAATTTGTAAATCTATTTACCCACATAGTAAATCAGCCATATTTTTATGTCAGGATTCAATGTATAATACAAATGACAGCAATATTGCAATACAATAACAACACATTTTTGTTCGCATAAATTAAGGGTACCAGCTTGTCCTCCTTTTATTCAAAATATTAATACGTAACAAAATTTCAGTTGTTTTGATGCCTCATGCTGACTTGTACAACAAAATAATTTGACCGCTTCAACCAAAACTGACCATATGTGCACTTTAATTTGTAAATCTATATACCAGCATAGTAAATCAGCCATATTTTTATGTCAGGATTCAATGTATAATACAAATGACAGCAATATAAGAATACAAGAACAACAAATTTTTTTAGCTTAAATTTAGGGTGCCAGCATGTCCACCTTTTATTCAAAATATTGATACGTAACAAAATTTCAGTAGTTTTGATACCTCATGCTGACTTGCACAACAAAATTATTTGACCGCATCGACCAAAACTGACCATTTGTGCACTTTAATTTGTAAATCTGTATACCCGCATAGTAAATCAGCCATATTTCTTATGTCAGGATTCAATGTATAATACAAATGACAGCAATATTGCAATACATAAACAACACATTTTTGTTTCGCATAAATTTAAGGTGCCAGAATGTCCTCCTTTTATTCAAAATATTGATACGTAACAAAATTTCAGTAGTTTCCATACCTCATGCTGACTTGTACAACAAAATTATTTGACCGCTTCAACCAAAACTGACCATATGTGCACTTTAATTTGTAAATCTATATACCAGCATAGTAAATCAGCCATATTTTTTATGTCAGGATTCAATGTATAATACAAATGACAGCAATATTGCAATACAATAACAACAAAGTTTTGTTCGCATAAATTTAGGGTGCCAGCATGTCCTTCTTTTATTCAAAATATTATACGTAACAAAATTTCAGTAGTTTTGATACCTCATGCTGACTTGCACAACAAAATTATTTGACCGCATCGACCAAAACAGACCATATGTGCACTTTAATTTGTAAATCTATATACCCACATAGTAAATCAGCCATATTTTTTATGTCAGGATTCAATGTATAATACAAATGACAGCAATATTGCAATACATAAACAACACATTTTTGTTTCACATAAATTTAAGGTGCCAGAATGTCCTCCTTTTATTCAAAATATTGATACGTAACAAAATTTCAGTAGTTTCCATACCTCATGTTGACTTGTACAACAAAATTATTTGACCAATTCAACCAAAACTGACCATATGTGCACTTTAATTTGTAAATCTATATACCAGCATAGTAAATCAGCCATATTTTTTATGTCAGGATTCAATGTATAATACAAATGACAGCAATATTGCAATACAATAACAACAAAATTTTGTTCGCATAAATTTAGGGTGCCAGCATGTCCTTCTTTTATTCAAAATATTCATACGTAACAAAATTTCAGTAGTTTAAATACCTCATGCTGACTTGCACAACAAAATTATTTGACCGCATCGACCAAAACTGACCATTTGTGCACTTTAATTTGTAAATCTATATACCCGCATAGTAAATCAGCCATATTTCTTATGTCAGGATTCAATGTATAATACAAATGACAGCAATATTGCAATACAAGAACAAACATTTTTGTTAGCATAAATTTAGGGTGCCAGCTTGTCCACCTTTTATTCAAAATATTGATACGTAACAAAATTTCAGTTGTTTTGATACCTCATGCTGACTTGTACAACAAAAATATTTGACCGCTTCAACCAAAACTGACCATATGTGCACTTTAATTTGTAAATCTATATACCAGCATAGTAAATCAGCCATATTTTTATGTCAGGATTCAATGTATAATACAAATGACAGCAATATTGCAAAACAAAAACAACAAAGTTTTTTAGCATAAATTTAGGGTGCCAGTATGTCCTTCTTTTATTCAAAATATTGATACGTAACAAAATTTCAGTAGTTTTGATACCTCATGCTGACTTGTACAACAAAATTATTTGACCGCATCGACCAAAACTGACCATATGTGCACTTTAATTTGTAAATCTATATACCAGCATAGTAAATCAGCCATATTTTTATGTCAGGATTCAATGTATAATACAAATGACAGCAATATTGCAAAACAATAACAACAAAGTTTTGTTCGCATAAATTTAGGGTGCCAGAATGTCCTTCTTTTATTCAAAATATTGATACGTAACAAAATTTCAGTAGTTTTGATACCTCATGTTGACTTGCTCAACAAAATTATTTAACCGCTTCAACCAAAACTGACCATATGTGCACTTTAATTTGTAAATCTATATACCAGCATAGTAAATCAGCCATATTTTTTATGTCAGGATTCAATGTATAATACAAATGACAGCAATATTGCAATACATAAACAACACAGTTTTGTTTTGCATAAATTTAAGGTGCCAGAATGTCCTCCTTTTATTCAAAATATTGATACGTAACAAAATTTCAGTAGTTTAAATACCTCATGCTGACTTGTAGAACAAAATTATTTGACCGCATCGACCAAAACTGACCATATGTGCACTTTAATTTGTAAATCTATATACCAGCATAGTAAATCAGCCATATTTTTATGTCAGGATTCAATGTATAATACAAATGACAGCAATATTGCAATACATAACAACAAAGTTTTGTTCGCATAAATTATTGTGCCAGAATGTCCTTTTATTCAAAATATTGATACGTAACAAAATTTCAGTAGTTTTGATACCTCATGCTGACTAACACAACAAAATTATTTGACCGCATCGACCAAAACTGACCATATGTGCACTTTAATTTGTAAATCTATATACCCACATAGTAAATCAGCCATATTTTTATGTCAGGATTCAATGTATAATACAAAT
The DNA here is from genome assembly GCA_017311375.1 of Mytilus coruscus. NCBI lineage: Eukaryota > Metazoa > Mollusca > Bivalvia > Mytilida > Mytilidae > Mytilus > Mytilus coruscus. The sequence continues at coordinate 52,899 of JAASAO010001250.1, forward strand.
GACAGCAATATTGCAATACATAAACAACACAGTTTTGTTTCACATAAATTTAAGGTGCCAGAATGTCCTTCTTTTATTCAAAATATTGATACGTAACAAAATTTCAGTAGTTTCAATACCTCATGCTGACTTGTACAACAAAATTATTTGACCGCTTCAACCAAAACTGACCATATGCACTTTAATTTGTAAATCTATATACCAGCATAGTAAATCAGCCATATTTTTTATGTCAGGATTCAATGTATAATACAAATGACAGCAATATTGCAATACAATAACAACAAAGTTTTGTTAGCATAAATTTAGGGTGCCAGCATGTCCTTCTTTTATTCAAAATATTGATACGTAACAAAATTTCATTAGTTTTGATACCTCATGCTGACTTGTACAACAAAATTATTTGACCGCTTCAACCAAAACTGACCATGCACTTTAATTTGTAAATCTATTTACCCACATAGTAAATCAGCCATATTTTTAATGTCAGGATTCAATGTATAATACAAATGACAGCAATATTGCAATACAATAACAACACATTTTTGTTCGCATAAATTAAGGGTGCCAGCTTGTCCTCCTTTTATTCAAAATATTAATACGTAACAAAATTTCAGTTGTTTTGATGGCTCATCCTGACTTGTACAACAAAATAATTTGACCGCTTCAACCAAAACTGACCATATGTGCACTTTAATTTGTAAATCTATATACCAGCATAGTAAATCAGCCATATTTTTATGTCAGGATTCAATGTATAATACAAATGACAGCAATATAAGAATACAATAACAACAAATTTTTGTTCGCATAAATTTAGGGTGCCAGCATGTCCTCCTTTTATTCAAAATATTGATACGTAACAAAATTTCAGTAGTTTTGATACCTCATGCTGACTTGCACAACAAAATTATTTGACCGCATCGACCAAAACTGACCATTTGTGCACTTTAATTTGTAAATCTGTATACCCGCATAGTAAATCAGCCATATTTCTTATGTCAGGATTCAATGTATAATACAAGTGACAGCAATATTGCAATACATAAACAACACATTTTTGTTTCGCATAAATTTAAGGTGCCAGAATGTCCTCCTTTTATTCAAAATATTGATACGTAACAAAATTTCAGTAGTTTCCATACCTCATGCTGACTTGTACAACAAAATTATTTGACCGCTTCAACCAAAACTGACCATATGTGCACTTTAATTTGTAAATCTATATACCAGCATAGTAAATCAGCCATATTTTTATGTCAGGATTCAATGTATAATACAAATGACAGCAATATTGCAATACAATAACAACACATTTTTGTTCGCATAAATTAAGGGTGCCAGCTTGTCCTCCTTTTATTCAAAATATTAATACGTAACAAAATTTCAGTTGTTTTGATGCCTCATGCTGACTTGCAAAACAAAATGATTTGACCGCTTCAACCAAAACTGACCATATGTGCACTTTAATTTGTAAATCTATATACCAGCATAGTAAATCAGCCATATTTTTATGTCAGGATTCAATGTATAATACAAATGACAGCAATATAAGAATACAATAACAACAAATTTTTGTTCGCATAAATTTAGGGTGCCAGCATGTCCTCCTTTTATTCAAAATATTGATACGTAACAAAATTTCAGTAGTTTTGATACCTCATGCTGACTTGCACAACAAAATTATTTGACAGCATCGACCAAAACTGACCATATGTGCACTTTAATTTGTAAATCTATATACCCGCATAGTAAATCAGCCATATTTTTTATGTCAGGATTCAATGTATAATACAAATGACAGCAATATTGCAATACAATAACAACACATTTTTGTTTCACATAAACTAAGGGTGCCAGCATGTCCTCCATTTATTCAAAATATTGATAGGTAACAAAATTTCAGTAGTTTTGATACCTCAAGCTGACTTGTACAACAAAATCATTTGACCGCATCAATGTAAACTGACTATAATTGCACTTTATTATATAAATCTATATATCTGCATAATAATTCAGTAATATTTTATGTCAGGATGTATTGTATAAAACAAATAACAGCAATATTGAAACACGTTGACTACAAAATTTTGTCCACATAAATTCAGAGTGTCAGCATGCCTGTACGAAAAAATCCAGGTGAATTTTATATGGATTCCATTTGGATTTCTTAGAGGGAATCCATTTAAGGTCCCCCTTTACGCCATGAATCTTTCTTACATGGGTTCCAGGCGGAATAGAGCCGAAATATGCAAATTTATCCGCCTATCTTAGGAGGAAAAAAATCCGTCTTATAAAAGGGAAATAAAGCACTTGAAAATATTCCACCTAAAGAGGCGGAAAATATTTCCACCTAAAAAGGCGGAAAATATTTCCGCCTATAAAGACGGAAATAATTTCTGCCTATGAAGGTTAACATTTTGACAGTCGAAGGCTTTTTCCATTTTTACAATTAAAAAA
>JAASAO010002469.1:0-19704 GCA_017311375.1 Mytilus coruscus
CACCAAACACCTTGGCAGACATATTTGAAAGTAAGGCACTTGACACAAACATTTTGATATTATAACCAAAGGGCTTTTACAAACGACTCAATGTTCGAAGAAAGTTAACATTCATCATAGACAGATGTACTCTCGAAACAACATACTTTACGTATGATAGACCATAGAAATATGTTAATGCATTATGGAAAAACAATATAAATGTTGTGATTGATATATATTCAAACAGAACAAACAGAGGTTTTCATAATAGTAACTAGGGTACTATGTTTTTTTTTATTATATCTCATAACAGATTGGAAAATTAAAGTTTGAAAGGATTTCTGTGATAAAATATATGTCTACAAAAACCATATTACAGCGGAACAGTAATCAAACTTAGTTCTAAGATCCCATAGAACTATACCTAATCCTTATACATGTCATGTGTCATTAATCCTCTCCTGTTTGGACAAGAACTGCCCTTTATTGAAATAAGAATTTGCCTACAACTGTTCGCTCTTGCATTCTTCAGCCTGAAAGTACTAAAGCTAAAACTTTGGAACTTTAAAGGATTGTATCGAGATTCGGCTAACTGAACATCAATTTTATTAGGTCAAATTTATCATTAAGGACTTCCCAGTCAATTCACGTCTATGAATCAGCATGTGTGTCTGAAAACTATTGTTGTATCATCACTATGTGTCTTAGAACTGATTAATATAAGTTAACATGTAGTTTCACATGTGTCAGGATTCTATTCATTATTCATTGTATTAATAATTCATGTCAACATATGTTTACACTTAGTCCAATAAAACAGACAACAACATTGCAAATAAAAAAACAAGGAAAGGACGAAAAACAATAGTACATCGAAAGCTAACGACAGAGTTATACGAACCCCACCAAAACCGAAGATACACGATTTCCGCAAAATTTAAGGAAACTTGACACATTCAATTTCTAATTAAGTACATTTACGCCCAGCACCTTCATCCACAGAAACCGAAACTGTTATTGTTTTAAAACCTTTGTAAAATGTTAATTTGATGAAGAAATATTGGTAATGCTAGCAAATGATCGGAGGACATCGTACCTTTAAGAGTAAGCACAAATCGTTACACAGGTACATGATTCCTTAATGACAAAAGACAAAAAAATCAAGATCTCTTCGTTTCAATCAAATATCATGTACAAACATCGGTTATATAGAATTGGTTTCGTGTTTTCAATTATGATTTTCTCAAAAAAGGGTCCTTCTTACATGGAAGCTATTTAATCCAAATTTCCTAATAGTCATCCTTTCGCAAGTTTTACATACGCCATCCTGATTCCGACGACAGTAATTGACAATTGAGACACAGATGAGACACAGATGACCAAATCAAGTTTCAAAAGTGGTATTTACAGTTCTGTCTTCCTTTTATATATCTATTTTGACATTAACAAACGATACTCATCTCTGAATGTTTACTTGTGATGAACAAGAAGAAGGGTAAAACTAACCTTTCCATCCGCAGCTCCCGGATTCGATGAGGTCAGTATTGCAAAATTCATTTTCTTGTGTGGTATTTTGTCGTTTGCATTTCTGACTTTTTCTATTGAAGAGCTTGTCTCACAGAAATTCATGCAAATGTCGCGGAGTTGGGTGGTTAAAACTCTTCTGGCTAATGAATATTTTTATACTATTATGTAAAATGGTAACATTAAAATGCATCGAGACTCCTCTTAATTGTGTCTATTTCTAATAACAAGCTTAAATATCCATAAGTTCGTGTTTTATATTTACTAGCCAAGTTTAAGTTAGCGGTTTTCAAACAGGTGAGCCCATGAATAAATGAAATAAATATCTTTGCACACATTGTTATTAGCTTTTAAAAATATAAAAAATCCACCGATGAAAATAACTACAAAATATTGAAATGTTTACTTGAAAACCCCACTTTGAGTCTTTCCGACATTTCTTACTAAACCAATTATGAGTAAATATTATCACACAAAAAATGATGTAAAAATAAATTAAAATGATCAATTTTGCACAAATAAAATTTTGATTTAGATAAAAGCATTTCCAAATCTATTTCTTCGAAATAAATAGAAATTTTGTAACTTTCACAAAAGTGTTATCAAAAGTTATTTCCCATTCTGACATTCTCCGCAAGAATTGGAAGACACAGTTTTTGGAAATATTTGTCATTATATAAAGATACCGATATCAGAGGTACTTGTGTCCATAAAACAGCTCTGACACTTGCAACTAAGCTTGTTTGTGTTAGTAGGGAGTTCATTAGGCTTTGTGATTGACATAAAGATACAACACACGTTTTACAATGTGGAGAGAAAAGTACAAAGAAATTCATAATAAATGAAATTTAATTTTTTAATTTGGCCAACTTACCTCGGATTTATCAAATCCATAGTTCTTAATTTGTATTTGCTTTCAACAAATTTTGAATGTTGTCAACAAGTGGGTGACAACCCGCCAAATTGGGAACTATTCTCCAAACGAGTAACAAATCGATATTAGAATCCATTCTCAATTCTGCCAAAAATGTCCATCGTATTGTCGGTCATAAAGTTACACTTTTCATATAGAATAACATATCAATGCATTATGTCAGCTCAAAATACTACATAATGTACAGCATAAGAACATTCTTCTACCTAAAAAAGTTGATACACAATTGTCTCTTACAGTGCATACATACATGCACATGCATGTCATATGCACCAACAAAACGCAAGTATTTGTGATATGAAATAATTGATTACTATTGAATTAGTACATCCCAATCAAATGTTATCTACATATACCAGCCAACCATTTCACATAACATTTTATGAGAAACACATTCATCATAGATACCATAATTGAAATTGTGAACGCCAGACGAGTGTTTTGTCTACAAAAGACTCATCAGTTACGCTAAAATCAAAAAGTTAAAAATAAAGTACGATGTTAGTACCCCAAATTCCTAAAATGTATGCTGAATACAGCTAAGGTTGTCTATTCTTAAGGTAGAAAAGCCTAAGTATTTCGCCAATTCAAAGTTTTGTAGGCAGTAAGTCATTAACATTTCAGTATATATAACGAACAATTCCTTTTTTGTCGTAAGAATTTTTTGTAAAAAAAAGCACCAGTATTTTTAAGATTAAACAACGGAAATAAATAAAAGGAGAATGGTAGGAGTATTAAAGTCAGCAACTTAACGACGAGAGTTCAACTCCTTATAATAATAAGTCCTTTCCAGTAAAACTTGTACAACTTACCTTGGATTTATCAATGTCAAAAGTCAAAGCTGCTTACTGTTGAGATGGTTTAATTGTTTACTTGCACGGCCAGATCTGCATGCAACATGCTATAAGTTGTTGAGAAACTATTTTATTTTTATTTTGAAAAACATCTATCAACTGGATAAAAATCAAAACACATGTAAGACACAGGCTGATAATTTGCAATCTTCAAAATACAAATATCCATAACTTGATAGTGTCAATTTATACCAAAAGTTACGTAAGATAATGAATAAAATGTCAGCAGATATCAAAAAGACATAGTTGGAAGCTCTACGTAGCAGTACGAGAAAAGATTCACAACACAAGTAAAAAGCTACTAATATCCTTTGTAGCTTGTGTATAAGTGGGCTATTTCCTTACTCTGTGTCATAATTGGATAGAGGATCCCAATTACACGAATTATAATAGTTGGATACGTAAAACAAATCAGGTTGAGAACTTAACAAATTCAAGGAATCAATGATTTATATCTGTTAACAAAATCATGAATGATATAAGATCTGATCTATTGCATCAAACAGAGTTTTTGAAGGTGAAAGTGAATTTGTGAAGATTGTGCGAAACTTACAAACAATACAATAGTGCTATAAATTGAAGAAAATGTGTTTTTATTTGTGAATATGCAATGAGAACTGCAAGCAAGACAAACATGACAACTCATAGAACACAGGCGCATTTTTGTCGTAAATAGAAAGTACATCAGTCTATTCAATTCAGCTGTTATCAGTGGGTTTTTTTTTATAATAAATTATATAATCACAATTATGAGTGAACTGCCAATTAAATAATAGAAGAATTCATTATCAGTCTTAAAAAGGAAAAGCTAAAATTTTGTAATACATATTGAACAAATTTTGATGGCATTTTGTTGTTTAAATTAATTCATTAAAATCATTCTGTCACTAACTTTTCAAACCTGACTTGAACAACCTCTTATTATTGTGAAGATAGTAGGACATTACAGTAGTTCATTTAACTTTTTTTCTTTTTTTTTTCTAAGCCTTCATATCAGGTACCATTGGACTAAAAACACATATGGAATAATGAATGCCCATGAATAGCATGTGATATTTCTAACAAAATTACATTTCCAGCAAGATGCTGATCCAGCACAATTCTGTGCAACATGTCCAGACTTATATCTTATTATAATTATAGTTATACATATAAGAATGTGTTGAATATATTGAAATTTGACAGCAAAGACAAAAGCCCAACGACATGTAGAGGGCAGCATACAGATTTCAATAATAGACAGAAATCTATAAAATATGTCAAGCTACAGAGTCTGTCACGCTTCAAGTGTTGTTTTGGTGTTCTGCATTTTTAATTATTTATTATTTATTTTAGTTGTCATGGACCATTGTATAGTTTCCACATTTTATACGAGCAATTATTTTTTTTTTTTTTGCTGTTTTTTTATGTTCATTTCGGTCACTTTCAGAATCCCTTCTATATTTACAAAGTTTAATTTTTACATAGTTCTGTGAGATAAGCTCTTACATGATGTAGTCTGATTTTCTTCACCTTTTTGTTGTTGATTTGTCCGATTGGTATCTTCCTCCTCATGCAACATTTGCATTGTCATTAATTATGAAAGTAAATATGTTTTCTTTTTATAAAATCTTAAGTTCATTTAAAAAAAGATATTGTTTAAGCAGGATGGATACCTAAGTTATGAACCATATAATCGTATACGTACTATATTTATGTCAGTTATAATATATTATTACATTGGTAGCAATGAATTACATTGATTTCCCAGTCAAATAAAAACCGATAATTTCACATGTGAAATAAACGTGGTTATTTCACTCTCTGACGAAATTCATATATTCAACTCGTGACCGAACAACACTGATATTTAACTCATGCGCTACGCGCATTCGTGAATTAATGTGTTGTTCGGTCACTCGTTGAATATTTTTCTCTATTTGAATACTTCGATTAGTTATTCTATAAAGAATAGGGTGATGCAATATAATTTCCTTCGATAAAACTATCCATTGGCGACCAGTGGATGTGGATTCAAGCAACTATACGTCAGTGTACGGACTTCAACAATAAGCAAAAGCAATACCGTTGTACAGGACTCCGGTATGACAAAATATGAAACAATTTAAATGAAATATCCAACAGCCTGGTCTTTGCTAAAACAATAAATGAAAAATAAATATGGCAGACAGCAACACAAGACAGCTACTGAATTACAGGCAATTGACTCTGGATGGACAAGTACAGAATAATTGTGTTAAAGCTATTGCAATAAAGTTTTCTCAGTGGTTCTTGGACTGTTCTCAATAAGGTTGTATGTCTTAATATTTTTTGGAATGTTTGTTTTCGGTGCGGATATGATTTTTTTTTTTAATTACAGTTGATATGTTAAGTCTCAGTTTTTTTATCAGAATTGTTTTACGGTTTGTATTTTCTTTATTTAATCATATTCTTAAAATGCAGTAAAATGACCTTAGAAATTAGGCGAGAGACACTTGCAGATTTATTGGATTATCACTTTACTCTAGTAAAACCGTTTGTGTTTCGAGTTGATCCGATGAGTCAATAGATATAAGAAGATGTGGTATGAGTGCCAAATGAGAAAACTCTCCATCCAAGTCACAAATTGTAAAAGTAAACCATTATAGGTCAAATTACGGCCTTCAACACGGAGCCTTGACTCACACCAAACAGCAAGCTATAAAAGGCCCCAAAATGACTAGTGTAAAACCATTCAAACAAGAAAATCAACGGTATACTCTATATAAAAAACGAGAAACGAGAGTAAAACCATTCAAACAAGAAAATCAACGGTCTAATCTATATAAAAACGAGAAACGAGAAACACTTTTGAGCCACATCAACAAACGACAACCACTGAACATCAGGTTCCTGAATTAGGACAGGTGCAAACAAATGCAGCGGGTTTAAACGTTTTAATAGGCGCCAACCTTCACCTTACCTGAAACAATAGTGTAACATCACAACATAGAAAGACACACTATTAAAGCCATTTTTAACTGTTTCGTATAGTTTGTTCTTAAGTTGTACTGTTACATTATTGCCCTAGGTTAAGGGAGGGTTGAGGCGCTTACATGCACCAGCTTTCTTCTGTAAAATGCAAAATATGGAGTAATATCACTGATGCAACGGTTTTTATTAAAAAAATCAAAATTATCCCTTATTAATTGCTTTATCAGTACAAATTTAAAATAATTCCAAATGATATTGTTTGTCCAAGAAGAACTTGAAGTCACAAATGAAAAGTCCCTTTGATTTCGTTTACTGTATGCTTAAAAACAACCTAGCAACAGAAATGTTGCCTAGCAACGGTTACAAAATGAGTGTTCTCCCCCTCTGACGTATGAATTTAGCAGTTGTTTGAAGATTTTTCTTTTCCATATGGTGTTTCATTCCAATATATTATCATATACATCTTTATTTTTAACAAATTCCGTATTGAGCATAGCAACACAAATGTTGCTTAGCAACAGCAAAAAAAATGTTGGAACTTAAAGACAACTACAAATCAACTAGTCATTGTATTGAACAAATTAAATTGAATGCAATGCAGATTGTCTGTTTATGAACAAACTTTTAGTTAGAAATGAAAAGTTAGTTCAATTGAAGTTCACTAAATGCTTATCAACAGTTAAGCTACATAACAAGTGCATAGCAACCGTTCATGAATTTTGTAATTTTAGAAGAATATACTTTTTTCCATACTTGATAGAAATGCGGACGTGAAAGAAAGCACTTTTCACAAAGCGTTAACGGAGATTTATACATTCCAGGGCGACGATTTCGTCATTTATGAAGCAAAATATGTGTTTCTGAAGGGTAAAGTTGTACTACAATTTAATGTTGACACCAATATCGATCTGTTGGACTTAATTAAAATTAATATAAACAATAAGGAAAAATAGTCTATGGAATAACATATATACATTATGTACAGTGGCTTTGGTAGTTTAATAAGTTGATGTGGGTCCTTCAAATGTTAGAGTGGATATGCCACTTTTGAAGTATTCCAGGGTGTCAGACATACTTATTGCTTCAGGTAGTGAATTCCAGTCAGAGATGGTGTTCGGATGAAAAGAATATTTATAGAAGTCTTTATTAGTTGCTATTTGCCGAAATTTATGTTGACCCCTAGTACGTCTGTCAGATTTTGTTAAGTTGTCCTTTGGAACTTCTACTAACCCCCAATTAATTTTATATAGCATTGTTAATCTAGCTTTTTTTCGTCTGTTATGCAAACTTTCCCATTGTAAAGAATTCATCATGTTTGAAACTGCTCCCGGTGTTCTGTCTTTATAATCGTTATAGATAAATCTGGCTGCTTTACGCTGAATCTGCTCAACCTGAGTGATGTGGTGCTTTTTGTACGGATCCCAGACAGGGGGAGATTATTCGACGACTGGACGGACAAGTGATGTGTACGTAAGGTTTTAAACCTTACGTGTGCAGTTTTTTAAATTTCTACGAAGAAAACCTAATGTTGTATTCGCCTTGCAGGTAATATTATTTATATGTGGTCCCCCACAAAGAAAATGAAAGACATAATTAAAATATAATTGTTTACAGACCAATTGAAGGTATTTCCCCTTACCCAAATTAACATTGGATTAGAAGATTTAGTTAAATTATTACTTTCCGGTTTAAGAAGACCGTTCCATCATTGGAAGATTGTTATTGTAATAAGTTTTTAAAAATTCATAACTTTAGGTAGTTTTATATTGGAATAAGGGAGATGATTAGCAACTTACGGACTAGGTTAGTTATTCCTGTTTTATATGATATGTTATGTCACAATAATTCCCAAAAATTTGGTTTCTAAGTACTTTTGCATGAAAAAGGAGGATCCTTTGCTATTTCCGGTTCACAAATCGTCACTTCCGAGTCCACATGAAAGGTTACTTCACATTGATATCAAAAATATATTTTTCCAGGTACTCTGCATGGAATTAATGCAAACAAATGGGTGTTTCCGGTTTAAACAAGGTCACATCTGGTTGAACTTTTCAAGCTCCTATGGCTCTTTCCAAATTCAGAATACTTCATATTTTTCTCATATACCAGTATGCAGTTATCGGAAAGATCAAAATCGATAACGTCAATTTGACTTTTGACCTTGACCTCAATTTCATGGTAAAAAGTAATAACCTGAAATTAAAAGACTCTATTATGTGTGGTTAGTTAGTTAGTCATCGTACAGCAAATTTGAATCATTCCAGTGGAGAACACTTCTATTTAGTGTCACAGTGCCCTTTCGATTGATATGTTTCACTTCAGACATGATGCAGGTTACAATTTAATAGTTTTGATATCGTATACGGTTTCTTAGGCATAGTGATAACTAGCAAATGTATATGATTCGAACATGACCTTGACCTATGACCTTTACTCATTTTACTATTGGTGTATTAAATAAACACAAATCAAAATAACCTAGGTCCTTATCACTTCACTTATAGTTTACAAGTTACCATTTCGACATACTTTTTCTTTTACGACATGTTGCGACTAACATTTTGGTTATTTGTTTGTCGAGTTAAAAAGTTTCAGAGACGAAGGAATATGATATTGAGGACCATGGTCTAAGTATTCTAGTCTTCGCCCATGAATCTGAAGTCCCTAGGTTTTTTACAGTTAACGGTTAATGAGTAATGGAACACGCGCTTTGGTTTTTTTTAAAATATGGAAGGAGGGATAATGCTTTAAATATGTCACTTGATCAAGTTTGATCGAAGCATCCATGATTTAACGAACAATTAAGCGAAATAATTTTGTCAATATCGTTTTGTTTTGGGATTTTTTGTGACGAATGAGATGTGCTAACAAGAAAAACATATTTGCAGAGATAACTCTAACAAATAAAGCATTCGGACAACCAGGATCAATTTAAAAAGCACAATACCTACGCAATAAGATTAAGCAAATGTCTTGGTTAAACTACAATACTGGGGATGGAAAAAAATTGCGGAAGAAGAAAACAAAACACAAGGTCAATCGTTTGAACAAACAATTGTTAGTGGATGTCTTTCCCAAACATGATTGGTTGGTGGCTGGTTTTGTTGGTTGGACCAACCAACCAAGTGACATCTACTGCAAATTGATTGGTTGTTTGCTTGCTTTTGATTGTTGATAAGTGTGTTGGTTTGCTGAATATATGCTTGATTGATTAAAAACTGTCAAGTTTGACAAATTTTACATGCCTTGATCTTTGATTGGCTTGGTTGGTTGGGTCATATTCTTTACACAGAGAGCCGATAAATGTACATCCCCTCTCCTTAAAAAAAGTAGCGGGTAAGTATCAATTCCTTGAATTGTTACATGGGATCATGTCTTAAGAAACAAACGAAGAATGAAGAGTAAGCTTGCATCCTTTATTAAATGCGTGAGATTTGATCTAACAAAATAAACAGAAAAGAAAAAAAGGATTGGATCTCTTTTTCGGGTCCTTACAACATGTTTACTTGTATTTAAACTATGACATTTCTGGGAAAATGCAAGGATTTAAACATTAATCTAAACATTATCTTTGATTTACCTGTATAGGTTTTCTTTTTTTTTCAAAGAATTCCGAGATTTATGTTTTATGTATATGTTGTGGATGCATTTTGATCAAATTTGTAGGGAAATCAAACCTAGATCTTAAATTTATTTGTATTTAGCTGTACATTGATAATTTTGTTTCAATCTGGAAAAACCCGGCTTCGTTCATATGGATAATATAGTATCATTTCGAAGTAATCAGATAAATGACCTCTGTGTAGAGTCAGGTCTAATAATACTAAACGGTTGTACAATCTTGATGACTTTCTGGACCAGATCACAAGACAAAATAGTAGTGGCCTTGATAATTATTAATTTCAGAACGATTACTGCGAACAAATTCTTTTCAATAAGTACATACGTTTAATCTGATATGTCAGACCATTTCAAAGTGTCAATGATGATAATGACTAACTATGAAATATATAAATCTGAACAAAATGTTATCAACATTTTTCCAAGGCAGTACAAAAGGGATGACAGTTCGGCAGAACATTGTATTAAAACCTTTCAAAGCGATGGTATTTTACGAAGAGTAATCGATTTAGAGAATTTAGAGATTTAGACAGTCACTTAAACACCAACCTGTTGGTAAAAAGTTTAAGAACATTATAGATAATACTGCTTTGACATTTTTCGATAGAAAAAGTTAAAAGTTAAACATTCAAATAAAAATAAAAAGATTCCAGTCAAACATGATGAATGGTTTAATCAGTCTTTAGTTAAGTTAAAAAGAGAACTTGATTTTGAAGTTGAATTGTGTAATTCGTTCTTGTCTGTTTTAATTGAATTTTTAAGTATAAACCATGCCATCTGTCATCAATCCATTGTCATTTTTCTTATCTTTCTATCAGTGTACGTATGGTTTCACTAGAGAACAGTAAACCAAGCAAATCTGTAAATGCATTTCGCCTAATTCCTAGAGTCATTATTACAAAAGTTAAACACTAAAGAAAAATCAAGACAGCATGGACAAACCGTAAAAATATCTTTGTTAAAACTCTTAAACTTAACATAATGACATTAAATAGAAAAAAATCAATTACGCACCGAAAAAAATAATCGAAAAATATGAAGACGTTACATAAAACCTTCATAAGAAAAGTGCAGAACACAATGTAAAAACTTTGGTACAAACAAATGAGATTTCTTTTTTCTTAAAGATGCAACAATATCGAGAAAATAAATTCTGATGTAACGATACCAGGCATATTAAATTTATTTTATCCTAATCCTCATAAGGAGACATGATTTAAAACCATTAACATAGAATGCGTCAGAAAGATAGGTCTTATAAACTTGAAAGCAAAATGTGCTCACGCAACAATTATAATTGCAATGAATATATTAAAATAGCTGAATTGCTGAATGCATACACAGCATTAGTATACTGATGTTACAGTCACGAAAATTAATGTTTCGTGAACAAACTAAGTAAAACAACACTGATTGATACAAACAAAAACAAAAAAACCAAAAACAAAAAGCATATGTGTTCTAATAAAATAGAATACCGTACAGAAATAAGTAATCGGTTTATGAGTAATATGTTACATTGTAAGTATACCTTTAGCCATACTGCTTGTACATGATCTTTTTTAAATGGATTATTTATGTATATAAATGTGGTAAAAATATATTTTACCTCATAATCTTCATGAACTCGTATTAATTCGTCTTCATCGCGAACACCATTTTGGCCTATCATATCTTTGTTTTCCCCAAAACCCAGTTTGCCTTCGTCTTCGCTATCCAAATCAACCCATGGGGTTTGCTTACAAATAAAAAGGAAACCATAAAGTAGCAAGCATCAAAACCAATTCAAATTGTCAAATGTGAAAAAATATTAAAATTGTCACAGTTTGGGGTTATTTGATATACATTTTCATTTATTTGCGTTGATGTATTTTATACGGTCTCAAAGACAAATGAATCACCAATTTGAAAAGAGTGACAATCTTGGAGTTATCACTTACATATATCATGGATATTAAATGAAAAATCTTACTTATTGTACGAAAATTACGAATGCCAACGGAATTACTTAATGTGTCTCACTGAGAAAGCTGTATCAAACTGCTAATTCGTAACTTTTGATCTAGGAATATGCAAGGATTTAAACATCAACCACATTATCCTTGATTTTTTCCGTATAAGTTTTCTTCTTTTTTTCAAAGGAGCCCCGAGATATATGTTTTATGCATTTGTTGTGGATGCCTTTGATTGAATTTGTAGGGAAATCAAACCTAGAACTTAATTTTATTTGTATTTAGCAGTACATTACTAATTTTGTTTCAATCTGGAAAAACCTGGTTTCATTCATGTGGATAATATAGTATCATTTCGAAGTAATCAGATGAATGACCTCTGTGAGGAGTCATGTTTAATAATACTAAACGATTGTACAATCTTGATGACTCTCTGGACCAGATCACAAGACGACATAGTTGTGCCGTTGATAATTTTATAACTTTGGAAAGATTACTGCAAACAAAATCTTTTCAATAAGTACATAACGTTTGACCTCACATGTCAGACCATTTCAAAGTGTCAATGATGATAATGACTAACTATGAAATACATAAATATGTGCAAAATGTGATCAACAGTTTTCAAATACAGTACAACAGGGATGACAGTTAAACAGTTCAACAAACAAATACAAATAAAAAGATTCCAGTTAAACATTCTTAATGGTTTGATCAGTCTTTAGTTAAGTTAAAAAGAGAACTTGATTGTGAAGTTGAATTGTGCAATTCGTTGTCCTCTGTTTTAATTGAATTTGGGTCAATTTTTAAGTATAAACCATGCCATTTGTCATCAATTCATTGTCATTTTTCATATCTATCTTCCAGTGTGCGTATGGTTTTACTAGGGAACAGTAAACCAAGCAAATCTGTAAATGCCCTTAGCTTTATTCTTAAAGCCATTTGAGCCTAATAGAGAGACGTGAGTTAAAAGCATAAACATATCATGTGCCAGAAAGATATAAACTTGAAACCAAATTGTATGGAACGCCCAAACTGTCTTGTTATGCCTATTTTCATTACATGATGTGCATTTACCTTTATATGATGTGCACTTGTCATTATATGATGTGCAAACACCTTTATATGATGTGCAAATATACTTATATGATGTGCATTTCCCCTTATATTATGTGCAAACATCTTTATATGATGCGGTTGTGTCATTATATTATGAGCTTGTAACATTATATGATGTGGTTCGGTTTACTTCATTATATGATGTCAAAACGTCCTTATAAGATGTGCTTTCATCGTTGTTATGGTCAATAAACATTATTACGATTAGAACGATTACTGTCTACGTCATAACTGATTTCAATCTGCTTCTCTGGAATTATTATAAAGCTGGCTCAAATATGTAGCTGTCGTTTGGAAAATGATTGAGATTTTAAAAGAGATAAACATTGGCACGTTAATACCTCGTTTCAAAGATGAAAAAATCTTATCTTATATAATTGTTGGATAATTGTCAAATTATGAATTGCGAAGTTAAGGTTTAATCGATGGGTCTACGATAATGAGCATACGGTTAAAGTTATTAAATTATGGGTCCTCGACTGTGTATTGAGCACCTTAAGTGCAAATATTTGACATACCAGAGAATATTCTGCGAGTTTTTTTAATGCCAGTTTATTGTTTCTGATCTAGCAGCTTCAGCTTCGTATCAGCTTCCAGAAGTGCATTTTTATAGAAAAATGAGACAATGAAATTTAACAAAAATCAGCGTTTCAAACATTTTGGAGGAAGATTTAGATCAATTAATACAGGAGCTAGTTGAAGAATTTCCAGGCTGCGGCGAAAATATGATAAAACAACGTTTATTGCAAAAGACACCAATTAAGTCATAGTAATTTTTAATGTATTTCATAACAAAAGCTATAAAATTATCTACTCATGCATAATTGTACCTGTATGAATGATTGATTGATTGATTCATTCATTCATTCATTCATTCATTACTTGGTTGATTGATTGATGTATAACGCTACTTTCAACCTTATCGTGCTATTTCGTGGATGTCAGTTTATATTGGTGGAGGAAGTCGTCGTGCACGGAGAGAACCACCGACCTTCGGTAGGAAAACTGACAATTCTAGTCAATTAAGATTGGAATGGAGCTTACCTGCCACATCCGTGATTCGAACTCACAACCTAAGTGTTGACGGGCTAGTGATACAGTAGTTCGACTACTTAGACCACTCGACCTACGAGGCCCCCTGATATGGTTGAAAGAATATATTGGAACTTCAACTCAATGCATTACATTTGAGCGTATTTATTTTACAGCTTCAACTAGATGATGATTGGTGGATGCTTGACGTCCAGCGGCAAATTAATATGCATATTCAGGACGATAACATGTTAATGTAATATGAATATGTACCCTGATTTGTACTAGACCGACTCGCTGAGCCGGATTTTTAACGTGTTAGTCCTCAGGAAAACATGTCACCTTACATGGACGCATTATGCTGATTCCGAGCCGACCAGTTTTTGCTCTTACTCCGTATTGCCGCGTGCTTATTGGGTAAGCAGCAAATACCAATTTTAAAGTCTTTGGTTTGATCCGGCCGGGGATCGAACCCCGTCTCCTGCACTCGAGGCGAACACGCTACCACGCAACCACCAAGGCGGTGTTTAAGCTAGGCAGTAACCCGCAATATAAAAGGTTTCGTATAAATCCATTAATATATATACACCTCCAGACTCAAGGAATCGAACTGTAAACAGGGCTGAGGTACCGACCATTCAACTGGGAGGGGGCATTTTTAATGTTTGATTCCAAATTTGTTCAAAAAGACTGCAGAAGGGAAGCGAACAAATAGTTTGTTTCCATTGAAAATGAGATCAGATCATGTGTCTAAGCGTTGGTTACAAGGATCTGACACTACTCAATTGTACTTTCTGTTCTGATATTTATTACATCAGCCAATGAAATTTCAACCTTCAAATTTTTGAAGGTGTGTATCAATCCGACAAAACCAGAGAATCCAAAATGGTCTTTAAAACAGAAAATATAATGGAGCGTTTTCAGATCCTTGTAAGCAAAGCTTGGACATACAAGATCTGTATTTTAATCAGATTGATGTCTAAATGAACATAAACAAAACTGCATTAATTTATTGTTTACTGAGGCCTGTTAGTCTAATACAGATAGAGAGTTGTGTGTGTGTTTTTTTTTTTCTAAAGTGAAGCGCTGCAGAAGTAAAATCAAGCGCTATAGATTTAAAGTCCAGCGATGTAGATATAAATTTCCTTTACATCTACAGCGCTCGATTTTACATCTCAAGACCAACAAGGCTCCATAATTATTAAAGCTTGAGGATTGAGGATGTTAAAAATATCTTTTTTTTAAATAAAGTCTAGTTTCCCAACAATAACTGTTAATGTCATACAGGCCTGTTAGGCCATGTGAGCTATCCTCGTCATTAAGCATACGTCATCCGTAAACTTTCACATGTTCACCTTCTTCACTGAAACCACTGAGCCAGTTTAAATAAATCTTTGCAAGAATAATGTATTGAAAGTCCTATACAAAAGACCATCATTTAGTTCCTATTGGTAAAATATAATACCACCAGAGTCAATCTTTGAATTTGACAGGTCAATTTTTAAAAATCCTCTTCACTGAAACTGCAAAGCTATTTGTTTCGAAACAATATGATTAATGATGAGTAGACCCCTGTCAACGATAACCATTTACTATTGAAAGGTTGCCGATACTGGTCACAGGTGGCACATAGTTTCCATTGCAAAACAACGGGAAATAGTATTATGAAACCACTTTTCATTGAAAAATTGCGCAGAATGTCACGATCTATACCTACATGAACATTCTATTTCCACCAAATTTATTCCGGCGATGAATCCTTGTAGGAGTAATTGGCTTTGAATAACAGTTTTGTGTAGAAGTTGTAAACAGTTGAAATGGTGAGCAATACACGATCTAGAGCAATGTCCAAATAGTTAGCCCTACCTTTCATATTGATTTTGGATAAAGACTCGAGTATCTTATTCTTAATTTTAACACCTTTAATCAAGTAAAAAATAAAGTTTTGTAAATATTTGACCCTCTAAGCATTCTAAAATTGTGAACCCTTGAATATATTTTTTTTTTCGATAAAGGTTCAGTTCGGGAGATTCAGTTTGCGGCGGCGGCTTTTAATATTTTGCGATTATCTTGAAAACAACAATAGATTAGGAAAACAAAAATAGTGCAATGAAAACAGTTTGAATATGCTCTATAGTAAAGGTCCCATTTGGGCAATTTAAGCTCTTATGAGTTTTTGAGTTTTGTTGTTTTATTGCCTATTATATTGATACATCCACATACACACACACACACATATTTCTCAATACTTTTGTTCGTAATAACCAAAAAAGTGTATTAAATTTCTATTGCTATTATAAGTATAAAATATTGGGTCAGTAGTGGATCAAGAACTTCAAGTGTGAAAGTTGTTTGCGACTTCAGGGAACTTAATTTGGATATGCCGGTTATGGTCTCATTGATATTTACCACACCTTCATGCAATTTTAGCTTTAGATGAAAAATACTCTGCTGAAGAACATTTTGGAACTTAGGATTTAGGTCTTAAAAATGAGCTGAGCGGAGCGAGGCGTGAAAAATTGATGTTTTTCGAGTCAAAACTATTTGTTTACTGTAAGGGGAAGTGTAGGGTGTGAATCGAACCCTGAACAGTTGGGGCAAGTATGGACACAAAATTCAAGCTTTATACAGTTCTGAATTTTGATTATGATTAAATATTAGACACAGCATAGGTTTCTGACTCAGAATGAATGTGGTCTAAGATCTTAAAAAGTTGAAATTGGACATTTAACTATTATATGGTCCAATATCCAAAATCTAAATATATGGTAAGATTCAGCATATAAAAGAACCCTAAGAATTTATTTTTTGTTGAAATCAAACAAAGTTTTATTTGGACCCTTTGGACCTTAATGTAGACTAATTTGAAAACGAGGCCCAAAATAAACAATCTAGATACACGGTTAGATTCGGCATATCAAGGAACCACAATAATTCTATATTTAATAAAATTAAACAAAGTTTAATTTGGACCCTTTGGAACTAAATGTGGACCAATTTGAAAACGGGGCTCAAAATAAAAAATCTAAATTTACGGTTAGATTCGGCATATCAAGGAACCTAAATAATTCAATTGTCAATGCAATCAAACGAAGATACATTGTTGACCCATTGGACCTCAATTTCGGACCAATTTAAAAAGGGGTCCACAATCAAAAATCTGATTACACGGTTAGATTCAAATTCAAATTCTTTATTACCTTTACAGTTCATCGTTCATCGGTGTCAATATAAAATTTCAAAGTAAACATGTAAACAGACAGAGAATGTTCATGTTATAATATTGTCTCTGATTTTAAATACAGTAAAAATGTATTTTCCTAAATTGGTTAACTGTTTGATGTTCTTTATACATAAAAGTTCAATAAATCTAAACATACTTGGCCTAGACCAGTAGTATTTCTTGGTTAATTTTACTCTAAGTTCCTTATATTTCGGACACACTAAGATGAAATGGAATTCGTCTTCAATACACTGACGGTAAATTGTACATATACGACAAGACAACTCAATGTTTCAACTGCTAACGAATGAGAAGAAAGTCTTATTTTAGAAAGTGCTCTCCGGTACACAGTAGGAATATACTTCGTAAAATGAAATAGTAAATTAAAGGTGTTTATAATGTATTTATAGATATGATACTTACTACTGCTTTCAATTAACGAATACAACTCCTGTTTTTAGTATCTAATAGTCGCTTTTAATAAGGAAAATCAATCTCAAATACGAGCTCTGACTATTTAAACCACATATCTCTAAGTCCAATGTTGTTAAGTTCATCTCTGATTACTTTTGCCCAATTTACAGATTTTGAACGTTTTTGATCAATATCGATACACATTTCTTTATATATGGAGCTTAAAATACAATTATCTGTTGACATGATTTTGAACCAATATTTAAAAATTTGATTTTTTTAACAATCATTGGAAGTCTTCCTAGTTCTATGTATATCATAGCAGAATTTGTAGACTCAGAATATTAAAGATCCCCAGGAATTCAAGACTTTGAATTAAATCCCATTGAAATTGGTCAAGAAATAAGCAATGTATACAGTATCAGTTAAAACAATAACCCCAAAATCAATCCCAAACTTCCTTTTGTAAATGGAACCTTGTAGTACAATTTGATAGAGATCTATAAACTTATACTCAAGTTATTCTATGGAAACCAAATGTCTTCGGACGACGACGACATCGTCATACATTTATACGGCCGCAATTGTTTAAATTATAAAAATTGAATACACCTATTCATTTAAAAAATGACAATGCCCTCTTAATTTCCTCCTATCCCTCTTTTAAGGGTCACAAATGACCGGTCCTTACAGAGTCATTACTTTTCAATGTCCGATTTCCGCCCATTTTGTGTCTTTTTTACTAATATCTTGAGAAAAATAATATATAAAGAGAAACGTGAACAGCTTAAATGATCAACAAGGCAACATTTACAAAAATGAACATACTTGAAATTTATGTATCAACTTCTTAAAGAAGAAACCGCCTCTAAAAGAAAAGACATTTTCAATGAAACAAACTATTTTCTTTGCTTCCTTCTGAAACAAATAATGTATTTTCAAAAATTGAGTCAAACAAATGAAAAGCATGCCCCTCCCCAAAAATGGCCGGTACCTTAGCCCTGTTTATAGTTCTCGAGTCTGAGGTGTATATATGCACGAAAACGTAGTTAAAAGCTGTGCGCAAAAGTAATGCACCGAGTTGAAGTTCATCCCATATATCATTTCATCCATAACGGGGCCAAGTGGTCTAAGTAGTCGAACTACTGCATCACTAGCGTGTCATGACTTAGGTTGTAAGTTCAAATCCTGCACAAGAAGGCAGGTAAGCTCGACTCCAATCTTAATTGACTAGAATTGTCAGTTTTCCTACCAGCTGGAGCTGCTAGATCATAAACAGTAAACTGGCATTAAAAAAAATGCAGAATATCCTATGGTAGATCAAATATTTGAACTCAAGGTGCTCAATAAAAGTCAAGGACCCATAATTTAATAACTTAAACCGTGTGTTCATTATTGTAGACCCATCGATTAAGCCCAAACTTTGCAATTCATATTTTGACAATTTTCCAACAATTATATAAGATGTGATTTGTTCATCTTTGAAACGAGTTATTAACGTGCCAATGTTTATCTCTTTTAAAATCTCAACCATTTTCCAAATGATAGCTACAGATTTGAGCCAGCATTATAATAATTCCAGAGAAGCAGATCGTAATGAGTTATGACGTAGTCAGTAATCGTTCTAATCGTAATCATGTCCATCGACCATAACAACGATGAAAGCACATCATATACGGACCTTTGACATCATATAATGAAGTAAACCGAACCACATCGTGTAATGTTACAAGCACATAATATAATGACACAACTGCATCATATAATGTTTGCACATAATATAAGATAAAATGCACATCATATAAAAAGTTAAATAACAAAATACCGAACTCCGAGGAAAATTCTAAACGGAAAGTCTCTAAGCAAATGGCAAAATCAAAGTTCAAACACATCAAACGAATGGAAAACAACTGTCATATTCCTGACTTGGTACAGGCATTTTCTTATGTAGAAAATGGTGGATTCAACCTGGTTTTATAGCTAGCTAAACCTCTCACAGTCGCATAAAATTCCATCATATTGACAACGATGTGAACAAAACAAACAGACATAATAGGTAAAATGTCAAAAATAGGGTACAGCAGTCAAATTGTGTTA